>PNEQ01029558.1:52686-70321 GCA_003012365.1 Medauroidea extradentata | reverse complement strand
TTTTTCAAAAGAAAATTTTAATTTCATTTGTTTAATAGATTTGGATGTATATAGAGAAGGAAGTAATTGGAAATCACAATGAAATTGATCAAGTTATATTTATTTGTACGCATAAATACAATTATGTCAATTTTTTTTTTACAATTTAATAGTTTTTACTCCACGCAGACGCATCGCTCACTCAAGTAGGAGAGAGACGTATGTCGAACGCTGCCGAACGCAAAGGCCGATTGTACTTCTTTGTCGCTCGTTCCGCGCTCTCGCTTGCACTTCAAGCCTTACATGGAACGCCTCAGAGCGAGGTAACGCCGCATGAGTCATGTTTTTTCGTGCGTGCAGCCGGCTCTATCGAATTATAAGACGTTGTCACGTCAAAATGTTACCTCCGAACACACTGCACGCAGTTGGAGCGCCAGTCAGGTGGCCGCCTTAACGTCCAATCAGTGACCGTGAAACAGAGTTACGTATATGCACAACAAGTTGGTGCAACGTTCTTTCAACTAAATATCAGAGGCTATAATGATAACTCACCCCCCCCCCTCCATCAGGTGCCTTCAAAAGGCCTCACTTGAGCGTGGGCAGGCTTTAGGTCGGGTCGCAGCGGCTAGACACGACGAGCTATCGTGACCCGGGTACAGGGAGACGTATGGGTGGCAGGGGAGTGCAGTGACTGCCCTAACTCGACGCTAATAAAGGTTGACAAATGGTCGGTAGTGGGTAGGGGGAGGACTTCGGATTATCCGCCTCTACCCCCCCCCCCCCCCCCCCCCCCCCGGTCCATTTTTTCTGTTCCGCGCCATCAATCACCGTCGACAGGACTCGTGCACATATTTGCGCGCTTCACCCTGCGGTCAAGGTCACCGGTGTAATTTCCCGTGTTTGGTGCGCTGAGACAGTGAAGCGATAAGGTTCAACTTTCCTCACTGGACGGTAACAGTATCGCTTCTATTCGCGCGCGCCAAGCTGGCGTGCAGAGTTTTCACAATACTTTTTCCTATGGGACTTAAAAGCGGCGACCCTACAATTTTCTTTGTGGAAAGTTTGTAGTAAAGTCTAACGCATGCTTCCAATGCTGTGTTTTACGAATCCTGGTGGTATTTTTTTCAGGTACAGCTGTGTAAAAAAAAAACCGTTTTAGCCATTTTGAGGGGCTCCATATACATGTTTATATTAAGCATGTTGCGTTTTTCAAATGATGTAAGCCTATTTTTAACCTGTGTTCTTTTAGTAGATAAAGTTTTAATATTTCAATGTGAAGGTGAATTGCCCGAGTAACTGGAGGAATAAAATGCCTCTAATGTCAATTTCTTGACCAAAAGGGAGAATTGTACGTCCAGGTGTTCATATCATACCTCTGACTAGCATAATTAAAGTGGCCAACTACCCGGGGCGCAGGGCGGTGTTCAGAGCTTCGGTCTTTACGAGGTTATTTGAAAACTGCTCAGCGTACGTAACGGATCTCTGGTTAGGAAACGTTTAATAGAACTGTGAATGTGTTTATGCCCTTCAGGTTCACAATTTACTTTTAAAGTATGTTTTCCAGCGGCTGGAAATGGCGAAAAACGGTGTCAAACCATTCGTCTCCCTTCAAGACGATCTGGTTCAATCCCCATAGGAATCAGCCCCTAGATTTTCGCATGTGGGAATCGTGCCGGACGATGCCATTGGTCGGCGGATTTTCTCGGGGATCTCCCGTTTCCCCCGCCATTTCCTTCCGGTAATGCTCCGTACTCATCTCATGTCACCCCACCTCACTAGCGCTACAGACCGCGATGTTAAGCGCTGACCAAAATCTCTCGCTCAATTTCCGGTAGCGTAAAAATAAACTTTAAGATACATGTGGGTCCTGAAATGGGTGTAAACGTGTGTAAGATTTTTTAAATACTATTCCTATAATACACAAATAACTTGAAACCATAAGTTGCTAGGTAGGGTTCGTCACCTGTAGAACCTAGGTATGCCAAAACTGACATTTTTGTTCATCTCGGCGCTGCTCATATTGCCATACGAACTTTTAGGCTGAAAACTATAAACAAATAAACGTAATCGTGACTATTATAAAACACTCTAAAACACCCACTAATATTTTTTCCCCATAGATGTCAGGTACATCCGTTTTTTTTAACCCGTTGTATATGTTAAAACTGTGCCAAGCTAACCGGTCTAGTGTCTATTCCTGTTCCAGTTCCCGCCGCTGGACTCCTCGGATACAGATCCCATCTCGACAGGAATACGTTAGTGTTTGGGTCATACGGTTGATAACCTCCGGAGGCATGACGTGTTATAAAGTAGGCCTACTGTAGTTTGTTTTCCCGAGACAGCGGGGGTTTCAACTCACGCTGCAGAATAGGTACGTGTGCAGAAGCGAACTCCCTTAAGGCGTCATAAGAAATAACGAGATTAGTCTGGGTAGGGCTAAACTTCAACCCGAGTTAAGTTTGCAAGTGTCCAAAAAGTAACCAGAGAGACGTCTTGCTCAACTCGTGGTTAGCCGTGCTGGAGGACAGGGTAATCTGCCCATTGGCGCGAAATTGTAGACCCTAAGACATGACCAAAGCCACTTTGAAATGAAACTGTACGCACGGTGTTTTAAGTACATTGAGTACCGTCCAACTCGTTACTTTATATTTGTGTGGAATTCGGGTCAGTTACGCTGTGACGGGTACAAATTTTACTCGTAAAACATTTTATTGGATAAATTTGTGTTGTATAATTATCTGCTGTAATCACAATTAATGATATTTGTGTGTAAACATTGTCAGAAAAAACCAAATAATTTAAATCGTTGGAACTTTGTTGGTAAATTTTCTGTATCATTGTTAAGGACTTGAAAGCCTCAGGGTTTCTTTTAGGTACAATCGAGAATTCAAACAACTTTAAATTCGTGCCTCGTCAATAATTGACCCCTGACTCATTTGGCACCTCCTGGATGGCCATTATCCGATGGGCCAATCATGTGGTATTCGTATTTCCGTCGGTGAGTAGGTATGAGTATTTTGGGTGTACATATATTCTTGGAAGTTAGCCTACATGTCAGCGAACCCTCAAATTTTTCTCGTCTCGTAATCATTCTTACAGATAGGAAAATTTTGCAAGTTCAATGTCCTGCACGTTAGGATCCATTGTCTAGTGTATACTTTGTTCAGTGAGTAGCAAGTTTCGCCCAGTAACTGATAGCACGGAATTTCAGTCTTCTCTCAAGTTTTGTTTGGCTCAAAGTTCTGCAGGGCGATGTTATCAAATCTCAGACGCCGACGAATTCAAGCCTATTCTAAAATCAATTCCTGAAAATTTCCAGTCCCTAACTATTGCCTATTCGAATATGTTTGTCTGCAATTTCTCCATGATAAGTTATTTGCAGTGTGTGAAAATCATTTTCGTTTGTGTGCCCACGCAGACCGGTTAGTGTCCGTCCCGCATGGTTGCAGATCGAGAAGTGTTCAAGACAAGAGTTTCAACGCCATTGTAGAGGGAGAGAATCAGGGGGTGGCCATGCCGTATACTGGCCAGGCAAACACTTGAAGTCAGTGTATTTGTGCCCTTGTTGCTTGAACGTTTATACACGTGGTCACTAGACCATAACATTGTTTCCGCCATAAGAGCCAATGTATTTTACTCGAAGTCTGAAGAGCAATAAGGCAAACATGATCTATCGAATAGCAGATGTGTCGTGTTTATCGCAATCTACGTTGTTTGGGGAACAAAATTTTGAATTAATATTAAAACTCTACTATATGCTTGCGTTTTGAAACACATTTCTGCGAGTACTGACATCGCCAACAGTTTGTGCATGGACACTATTATTAAACTAACATTTATGCTAGTTTCTGTTGTTTATTTAACATTTTGTGTGCGAATTAGTTTGTTTTATTGGTACTAGCAAGCAGTTGCACATTGTCAGTGGCGCATATATGCGTAAATAAATAATATATGTGGCTGTTTTTTCATGTTTGCTAGGTTTATTTGCATAAACTCATAATTTATCACTATACTAATGTAAAACATGGCCTTTTTACTCGTGAAATGTAACAGTAGCACATGTATTTCACGTACCTGTTCTCTCTTTACACCCGAATTCAACGCACGTAACTGTTTTCATTCAAATCTGTTCATTCTACAGTATCGACACCGTACGAGGCACTTACGAAAACCTTACTCGATCTACTCGTTGCTGTGTGTTGGTCAACAATAACGTATTGTTCGCGCAAAACTGGCATATATACGCCGACTTCAAGGAAATCCCAACGCGCCGTCTCCTGTATACTCCTACCTCCATGGAGAGAACCTTATCGCAGTCGTTTGTTTGCTCTGTGTTGTTAGCTACCAACCTGACACATGGCATTAAGGAACTCATCACTGCTGGTGAAACTGTGTACTGTGGACTCTCTTCAACCTGTGCGACTGCCTGCGCATTATTTATTACAAGAAACTATGTCATAAGACTTAAATAACACGTATCTTATAAGTAGGTAAGGTCATGTGGGCTGTACGTTTCGTCGGCAGAGAGGTCATTAGGGACGGCGACACTCAACTTGTTCAATGACTGGAATCAGAAGAGGAGTCTGCTATGACGTTTGTTAAGGGCGTTACAGAAGGAAACAGCCATAATTTTATATTTGTATGGAACAGTGTTAGTTTTCTAGACGTCACTTAGGAGTACATTATTCTCTTACAAAAAAAATTGTCTCAGCAAGTTTTCCCATAATGGCATTTTATAAAGTCAAAATTTGCATGATTTTAGTTTATACACGTCCCAAAAACCAACAAACATAATGAAACAAATTAATTCACACTGAAAGTACATGTCACTGGCAAGGGCTTTACGTATATAAAAACCCATCCAAAAAAGGTATTGAATTTTTAAAACGTTTCTGAATTTTGGAAATATGTTTGCTGCTTTTGGAAAAAATTGTTTGATACAAAAATATTTTGTATTGAGTTGTTATATATCTAAAGCCCTAGCCCGTGACATGAACTGTACATTATTTTGTTTCATTATGTTGATTGGTTTTCGGGGTTGTATGAACTAAAAACATGCAAATTTTGACTTCAAAGTGCCATTATGGGATAACTGGCAGTGCTATTTTTTCTGTAAAAGGATAATGTACTCTTAAATAACGTCTACAAAACTAACACTATTTCTTACAAATATAAAATTATGATTTCCCCCCCCCCCCTCTGTAACGCACTTACGGGGACGCTTGTCGGAAAATTTTTATTGTTTTTATATAATACTGAATCATAGGATTTAATGAAAGTTCTTCCACTACTACTACTAGTGCTATTACTTTTACTACTACCACTTCCAAGACTACTGCTACCACTGCTAATATTTCTACTACTATTGCTACTACTATTTCTACTACTATTTCTACACTATTTCTACTACCACTGCTACTGTTAATGTCCTGTCTGACAACAATCACTTCGGGTTTCTTTAAGGTGAATTATTCGTGGGTATTTTGGATTCGTGTACATTTTGTAATACCATTTGGACTTGAGATGGCGTAGATGGGCAGTTGAAGTACAGCATTAATAAAACTGTTTCATTAGTTAGGCTCGTGAGAGTGCAGAAGTTGAATTTAAAAAAAATCTATTTTGTAATCCTGCAAGGCAAATAAATGAGTTGATGCTGCCCGGGTGGACGTACTGGGTGTTTAAAAAAATGGCAACTGAAAATAATATAGGTTCTATGAATAGTCCATATGTATGCGTAGATGCGGTAAGGACGACAAAACAGTCCGCATCACGCCTCACCCTAGACTCTAGACCCCAAATCCTTAAAATGGCGTGCAACCGTTTCGCCGACAACTCGCCTTTATGTGACATTCAGTAGTGACCATAGAATTGTATGTCATAATGTTGAAGGAAAAGCGTGTGTTATACACGCCGATACCTTTTGAAAGATTCTGTGCCAAGATTATCATGTCTGAAACGGACCACAGAAAACCAATTTTTGCCATTTCCGGCAACGTAAAAATAAACTTGAGATAATGGAGGCCCTGGAATGAGCATGCACGCGTGTAACGTTCGTAGAATGCTATCCTACGCAGGCATAACTTACGCAACGGACACTGAGCAGTTTTTGAATAATATTGAAACGGCCGAAGCTCTGCTTACCACTCGGCGGCCGGGGCAGGCGACCACCTCAATGTTGTATTTATTATTTACGGCAAGTCGCATTTGACTCCCTATAATAGCCTATTTATGAAAATTGATCGGAATAAACTGTTACAGAAAAATAATCTAAAATGTTGGTGGTCGTTCCACCTTGGTAAATTTTTTTTTCTGTCCGGCGTACCAGAAATCTGGTAGAGGACATTGTAATCAGATAATATAAGAGACCAGTACTGAACAGCTCTATGTCAATAAAAAGGGAAAAGTGCGAAAAAAAATGCCAGCAGCAGCATAAGGTGGAACTATTAAACTAATGTAATTACTTCTCTTAACACACATTTTCTCTTGTTTATATGCTTGGCGAACTGCTGTTGGTTTTAGTCATTTATTTTCGGTCGTGGAAATAAAAACTGGTTATTTGCCAAGAAAATGAAGTTTTTCTCCGCCATGTCATGTTGGCAGCGTAAATATGTTTTTAACAAAATGTAGTTGTTGGCTTGAGGTGGAAACACAGTTAGTCTTCTCGCAGAAAGACTTTCAAAATTCACGTTTCGTTTTGGGTACAAGCCAGAACTCAAACAACTGTAGGTTCACGTGACTTCGCAGTTGGCCTTAGACTTTTTCGATATCTCCTAGAAGGCGCCGAATCAGTAATAAAGAAGCGAGCAAATGCAGGCCGACTTACGTAGTATGGCTATCAGCGGGCAACTGTTTCTGCACTGTAAACCAGTAGTATTCTTCAAAGACGTATTATATTCTTGGAGAATACTGGTTTACTGCTCGCTGGCTATTTATATCTACAGGTCACAATCGTACAAGTACAGGTCTGGACACTCGCCTATCTACCACGGTATTTTGCTTGACCCCCTTGTTGTTTGGCTGCAGTTTACCGAGTTACCGAGAATTTTGTACGTCTTTGGCGCTGCAATCAGGGCGGTCGGGCTCAAACTCCGCCCACTTTTTTTTTTCAGTGTTTACATTATAAAGTAAACAAATATTGATGGATCCATGCTTTAGGATTGTGAGCTAAGAAAATATTTCATAAATTGATAAAAAAATACGTTTTGATAAATTGTTTACCTTTATAATGTAAACAGGGGAAAAAAGTGGAAGGGAAGTGGGCCAAAGACGCACAACACTCTCGGTAACTTGTTGAACTGTAGCCAAACAACAAGGGGGTCAAGTTTCCAGGCGAGTGTCCAGACCTGTTCTTCTACGGCCGTGCTACAGGTCATTGAATTCGCCATGGAGGTAAGAATGTACAGGAGACGGCATGCTGTGACATAACTGAAGCCCACTTTTTGTGCGTTGCGATATAGCGCTGAGGCCTTCGAAGGGCGGTACAAGACCGATGATGACGGTCTATCTTTATGTAAGTGACCAAATTGAACGGCGCCATACTGCAGTCCATGACATGCAATGTTCTATACAAAAGTTTTTTTCTTTGAAATAAATCACTATCCATATCTCCGCTAAAGTAGCCTATACAATTCCCTATCTTTATGTCAGCATTCAATTTGGTCTTGTAACAATAGAACAGCGTAATAGTCTAGTTCTATTGTAACGTCTTTAGTACCGATGCTTCTCTGAATAATAAAATAATCTCGGAAATTAATGAATAAAATGATATGTAAGTAACACAGTCTAATAAATGTCAATTTACGTGTACCAAGGGCTTTATTGCGAACTTACAGCCTTGTGATAGGTTAACGAATAGGGGACGTCGTATTGACACACACACACACAAAAAAAAAGGCGGTTTCATACGTCACGCATACATTTCAATAGGCATGGCCACCCCTTGAAACTAGCGGACTTGTCCGGTGTCTATTTATAGTGTATTTGTTGCAAGTCCAGTGTACCTTTGTAGTCCATGATTCGTAGGGTTACTTGCTTTCGAGCTGGAGTGTACTCTCGGTGGTGAGAACCCACACGCGGGAAATTGCACAATTTTCTCGGCCACCGTTGCAGTTGTTTGCTTTTAGTTGTCCCTCGCCCTTTCTGCACAAACACTCTCCTCTCCCCCAGGCATCATGCTACACAGCCCTCTGGCAACAATACGGCGTGTCTGGCTGTCGTCTTCCCCTCCCCTTCAAATTGTCCCATTCCGTCCCCCTCCTCCCCCTTGCGTGCGGGCGGAATTGATTCGACTGTTATTGTGTTTATTGTGCGCCAGACCCGTCCACGGCTGGAGTGTTTTTATTTCGGTCATTTTATCTGTACAGCGGTAGCGACATGGTCCAGAACACTGCACCATCCCCTCCCTTTCACGTATCTTGTATCATTTCCTATCCCACCCACAGTTAGTTGCCTCTTGTCCAGTTCCCTTCCTGCTGGAAAACTGGTCACTTTCGAAAACCTACTTAAATTTCTCCCCGTTTCAGCCAAGTTATGTTTTTTTCAGACACTATTTTGTAGAAACGAAGTAATACAAGTAATAATCATACTGTGTCTATATATTTCACTATACTGAAGTTAACATTTAAGGCAACAAAAAAATATTTTTTTAATATCCGTGGCATGAAAGTCTTCGGAATTGTTTACTTTACTGCAGACAAATACATGGAACGCGTATATGCTCTAAAACGAGAGGAGTGGAAGATACAGTCCGCCGTATTGATACGTGAAAAAATATGTTTATTGTTATAGAAACTTGTACTAAGTTGTCCTGCCATAACCTTATTCATTCTCTTAGAAATACAGTTCTGGTCACTAACTTTAACGCCAGTGTTACTGTTTTAACATAAAAAAAAACACTCATATGTATAAATATACCTATAATCATATGATTGGGTAAAGTGGGATAGGTCAAGAAATGGTGTTTTGAGTAAATCGAAACAGAAAGTTTGAAAATATATTGTGTATAATTGTATATACCACGGCCGTAGAAGGACAGGTGGAAATTTGACCCCCTTGTTGTTTGGCTGTATGTCACCAAGTTACCGAGAATATTGTATTTTATTGGCGCTGCAGTTAGGGCGGTCGGACTCAATCTCCTCCCACTTTCTTTCCACTAAGATAAACAGTTTATCAAAACGTATTTTTTTATCAATTTTTCGAAATACTTACTTCGTTCACAAATTTAAGAAAAGTCTCCAGCAATCTTTATTTGCTTTATAAATTTAACAATGGAATAAAGTGGGCGAAATTCGAGTTCGACCGCCCTATTTGAAGTGCCAATAAAACACAACATTCTCGGTAACTTGGTGAACTACAGCCAAACAACAAGGGAGTCAAGCAAAATACATTGGTAGATAGGCGAGTGTCCAGACCTGTACTTCTAGGACCATGGTATATACCAATGTGCAAATATGTTACCTTAACCATTATATTTACATCCTTTTACCCAGACGTAGAAAATAACATGTATAATAGGTAGAGATAATGGTATATCGCGGACATTTTGTGTGCCAACATAGTCTTGATAAACTAACGTAGCTGTCTGCAGACCAATAATATACATAAAATATTACAGTAGCGGGATTCTTATAGGATTAGTCAAATACGGTAAAAGCTCTACGCACAAGCGAAAGCCAATCATGTTTTCATAAGCTGAACGTTTGTTGAAACCCAGCAAGCAGTCATATTTTCCCGCGATAAACCATCATCTCTAATAATGAGATTCTATGCTTAAATCAGTTTTTCATTTTTAGAGTTCTTCAACTTTATCCAAACACAACAGGAGAGAGATAGAGCGAGAGAAAGAGAGCGCTAGAGAAAGAAAGAGGGAATCGCTTGTCGCTTTACAAACATTCGCAGTAGCTGTTCAGAGTTGTAGCCATTACATCTTATTAAATTTTCGGTTTATATAAACATATTTGCATCCAAAAATTTGTAAAGCGAATATTGACATTTTTTTTATTTGGAAAGTTACCCATAATATAATTTGTCACACTTTATAATTCATGTTCAAAAATATATTAAAATGCTTAAGGCGCCCGCCCGCCTGCCTTGTAAACAGCAGTGTGACGTACTAGCAGAATTATTTCTTCTAAGAAACGTCTAACGTGTTTCTAATGTGTGTATTAAGAAACAACACACACTTCAAACGGTGGTGGAATGGTAGTTTCAAAACATCTCGTTTATTAGAAAGAACATTTCTGAGCCCCTCAAAATAACTACTAACTACTTTTTCTATCTACTATAAGAAAACAACTACTCACAGGATTTGTGTGAAACTACGATAGAAAGGTGTGTAGGACTTTGCTTAAAACTTTCCACCAATAAAATGAGGGGGTCACCGCTGATAGTGTAGGCAGGCGAGTTATCTACGATACCACTGCACGTGGTTTAGAGGCGGTAACGTACCAGATGAGCCGGTCAACATCGCCCTTGGCGCCGTGCCTCACTCACACAAGTACTCGGCCTTGGTTGACGACGTATGTTGCACGTTCAAGGTCTGCAAATGTGGAGCTATAAGTGCGGCACAGCACTTGTCATACCTAGCCTCTAGATGCAAGTTATAGAACTGCCGTAGTGTCATATATAAACTAGTGTTTTTAGAACTGTCAAACTTTACTAAGTTACACTCCGAAAACTTTCTTTGGCACAACACAGACTTTCACTTCCGTAAAAAAGTTTAGTAGTAGTTTTAGGGTCTATTTAGTACTTTCTGTTAAAAAGTTAATTTTCTTTCTCTTACAAAGAGACTGATGCTGCCGTCAAAGAAATATCACTAAACATATAACACCAAATATATGTTTCGAAGGATTTTCTTTGCAGTAATACAGTATTTATGTTTCCGCAAACTGAGTAGCCTTATGCTGAGAACAAAGGACTGTTGTAGGTACCATGCACCTGTGAATCTAGGGACTGTAATACAGTTTGGTTGTTTCTACAGGAATGTTTTCAGTAGATGAAACAATGTGCTTTGTAAAATAAATATGTTCCTTGCACGCACATTGGAAGCATTATTTTGAAGCCCTCAAACTTGGCTAAAATCGTTTTTTTTTTTTTTTTCACCCGGTTGTTTCTCAAGATATGTGTAACGGATTTGTTCGAAATTGAGGTCTACAAGTACATTGGACTTTGCTACAGTGACGCGTTTAATAAAATGCTGTGGTCACCGCTTAAAGTCCCCCAGTAAAAACGTTACTGAGGGAACACTGCGCGCGTGTTTACGAGTTTGGCCATAGAGGCGATATCAAAATACATGCGCCGGCCGACGTCGCTCATAGCGGCTCATAGATTTTCGCCTCACACACACAAACATGTCCTTCACCAGGCGGCCGCCTACAACAATAAATTTTTCTCATTGCAGAGAAATTCTCTTCTCTAGGATAAATCGTCCATATATCGCGATATACCGTAATATCGTAATAAACCAACAGAAAGCAGGCACGTGTACAGTAGTTTCGGAATTAAGTGACCGGTTTATATAATATAAGCTCGAAACTAAAATGTTTAATTCCCGTAACAGAAGTTCGAAGCCTTAGCATAACGAAGTAGCGTAGGTTTAACATAAATATTACGTTTTTACGATGTGTGTGGAGCGAACTATAACGGAAAAGTCGCCCTTCCAGGCGCATAGTCGGCGAACATGTGCGCCATGTCGTATCTTACATCAGCTGACTTCCCCACACAGCACGTAATAATTTATGTTTTTGAAACTCTGCCGACCGCTGGGCCGTTGTGTAACGTACTCTTGTCGCGTTCCATGCCGTATCTTGTCTCTGAAGGCTAAATGTCTGTCTCTAAATATTTGAATTCTTGTGAAAGCCTCGCATACACGTCACGCGACCAAGTTCTTACGTATTGTGCGGTTATTTCACAGCTGATAGTTAACTACAAATGCTTAGTGACCACGTGCGTAAAACAAAAATCGACAGGTGTAGAATTCAAAACGTGTCATCCCCAAGTCTTGCCAACGTTGGAAAATTAAGTGCATAAGAAATATTGTCCGAAGACGGCATTAGCGAAAATTTATATTTTGTAAACGCATTATCTTGACACTGCAACTTACGTACTGAATATTTTTAACATACCTCTTTAGACAAATTTTTTACTAACGCAGAATATCTAATACATTAGAGCGTGTTTATTTATGTCTTTAAAACTAGCTGTTTAATTAAAACTGTAGGCTGTCTAGAGAGAAATAGTTTGTTTTGTCGATTCAATGTGCTGATGGAATTTGTCTTAATGTGACCTCTTTTTTTGTGTGTGTGTGTTTGGGGGAGAGGGGTGGAGATTGTTGGTAAAATTTAGTGAAACGTTTTATGTCTGACAAAAAGAATATGCATTATGTTGTACAAGGTTACGTCTGGAGTAATTTTTATTTTCGGACTTGACTTGGTTTGCGGCATATCCCCGCGGGGACTGTGGTCGGATGTGATCACCGTGTGGTTTCAGGAACAAGCATCGTAATGTGCGGTAATACTGGTTGCAGGCCGCGCGCCCGTCATTTGAATGGACCAGGGCAAACCGAAGATGGGATTTATGACCGTAATCCTCTTTCCGCGCTTGTTTTCTTTCGCTTTGGCTTACATTCGTGTGGGACTCGACAGTAATTTTCCGTCGCCCCTGCCCCCGATGTGTGGGTGGGTCCGGGGGAGGGTGAATAATTCTCGTGGAAGGGAGGAGGGCGATGAAAAGCCCCGTGTGGGAGGGGGGTAGGCTGAATGGTGGCCGTCTTCCCACTAGCCAGTCCGTTCCCAGCGGTGTTCAAAGTTTGGAAACCATGGACCCCTCCCCCCAGGATGAATTTTGTTTTCTTTTGTCAGTAATCCTCTTAACCGCTTGGCCTCCCTTGATCCATCTCTCTTGCTCCTAACCTCCTCCCGCTCTAGCATTGTCCAAGAAGCGAGAGTGAGTTCTGTGTAGATAATGCGCACAGCTATGTTCCTAAACTGTGGATCGCAACTCTGTTGATGTGCTGGGTATGTAAATTATCTACATTTACATCTTCCCACGCCATTCAGAAACTGTGCAAACACCGAGGAGTTTATTTTATTATTTTTTTTTAACCCCCAGCGCAGTATCAGGATACCATAAAAAGTCACTAGTTCGCATGCTTAACCTAGTTGTTTTTCCGCCCTCTGCGCAAATGCTGCAGAAAGAACGCTTTTTGAAAACATCCATGAACAAAGTGGAAAGTGAAAGAAAGTGGTGGAAGTTCTCGCAGTTTCTTAGAGGAAAAATAAAAACAACTTTTGAACAACGTATTCTGAATGTCCGTGGCGCTAAGGGCGACTATGCATGCTCGCCCTGCCTCATCCTAGCCTCTAGGCACTAATCATAGAACTGACGCGCAGTTTACCCTCTGGTAACTCGCCTGTGTGTGACGTTCAATGGTGACCCGGTTATTTTATAGAGGAATTATTAATGGTACAGGTTTCTTTAATCTGCCTATACCTTTGGAAATCTTCCTCGCCTATATTTTCTACCAAAAAGCAGACTGCAGTATTCATATGCAAGAAAATATGTTTTAAACACTAGCGTAGGACCTAAATTGGATACGCACGCTTTTAATATTATTTGAATGTTATTCCTAAACAGATATACCTCACACACGTCGAACAGTTCGGAATACTAGAAACTAGAGAAGTTATAGGCAGTTCGGCCCTGCTTAAGTTCTATTTTCAGCCAATTCGTATCTTTCCGCGCGTAACGGCTAACGACGGGGAATATCTAACCTCTCTGGGCACGTCACTTAATGTTTGCGTGTGTAAGATAAATTGTGCAGGCAGTATGAAACTATACAAATAAATAAATAAATATATATATATATATATATATATATATATATATATATATATATATATATATATATATATAAACTACAGTTATGTCGGTTTCAGCTGATTTTATTTCTGTATTGTTGTATTTGAATAGGAAAACACACGGAACTATATTGCGTAGTTTCGCTGCCAACCATACGAGCAGTAAGGCAACTAATAGTTAATGTTGAATTGTGTGCAGTAACGCCTAATGATATTTTTTAAAAGTTAAAATTTTTGTGCTCACTTTATTCCGTATGACTTATACTTATTACCTTCGCTCGTAGGCCTTAGTTTATAGAAACAATAACTTTTCCGTACATGATTTATATGCATTCACTTCATTCACTTTTAACAATATATTTTAGCCGAAAAAAAAATTTCTCCCCCTCTCCTCGACACTCTCTCCCCCCACCACAACCACTTCATTTTTGCAAACCGGAGATGTGTCAAAGAACAAAAGTGTTCTAGATTTACACTGGCTCCGCGCAATATCGGTCTAACTGACAATGCTAGGTATCTGCGCGATGGGACAATAATTTGGGAACTATTGCAGCTGTAAGGGGAATGGAAATGTGTGATGTCGTGCGAATGATAAAATCTGAACTATTCACTATAATTCGATGAGACTTTTTATTACTGAGTAGATATTTTATTACTGGACGTCTGTACATACAACACTATCTAGTCAGCGGCGTGCTTTGTTTTCTTGTAAAACATTAAAAACTTTTTTTAGAAGAATAAGGGCTTGAAACCACAAAATGTATACGTATGTAAAACTTTAATTTTTATAATCATAAATTTAATAATATCCAGAGTTGTATAATTACAGAATTCCTAAAATACTCGCGTTTTTATTTGAAAATAGTTTTAACACCCGTAAGCCTCTCGTGCAGAAGCGTACTACGTGCGTTCAAATTATTTACAAATAAAACTGGAGTTTTTTTTATTTGGTCATTGCATAGCCCTGGATGTTATTGTATTGATAATTATAAAATAAAAAATTTCAATACTTGTGGGTTTTGTGTTTTCATGTCCTTATTTTTCTAAAAAGCGTTTTTAAATTTTTACTCGAAATAAAAGTCTATTACTGACTAGCGTTGTATAAATAAACGCCCACAGTGTAATATCTACGCGACAAAAATATTCCCATCGTATTATTATGAGTAGTTGAGATTTTACCCTAGATTGATTATTCCAGTCATTCTCACTACATCTCACACCTTCGCATTCCCCTTTTAAAACCTACTCAAAGACATTGTTTGGAATATATGGAAGTAGTGGGAACTTAGTAGGCCTGACTACATACGTGCAGGACTACCTGCGCGGCGAGATGGTGGGACCAGGTTCTGGCGTCATACGGAACCCGTGGTAATCAGGATGTTGCCATGGTCTTCGCATTCTTTCTGCTCATATATATAAGCGCGACGTAAACCCCTTACATTACTACTTATTTTACCTTTGTTGGAGGTAGTCACGCGATACGCGGCTACTGGGTCAAACGTGTTTTTACCTCCGGGTAGAGAACCCACGGATGGCATATATTGTCTCAGCATTACATGTAGTTCTTATCGCACCGTCATATCTGATAGTAACCGACCTACTTCATTTGACGGAAATGTTTGATGACCACATTGCGTCAACTATCCGTCTTCCAACTTTATTTTCAAATATAGTTGGAGACAAAAAATTTGACAGTGTGACAGGGCCTTTAAGAGGCTGTGTCACTTATTTTGTTAACACTAATCCTTTCCGTTTAATAAATGAAGGATATAGCGAATTACCGACAATATTTCCTTATAGAAACATTAAATTTTACTATTAGGTGCGTATTATAAGATTAAATCGGTACTGGGAGTTATTAAGTGTTAATTATTTGGTGAGAGAGAAAGTTTCTTAAACAATTTAAATTAGCTTTATTATTTCATAGTTACACTTTAATTTTTAGAATACAATGTACGTTATGGAAGATAAAGTAATTCTGTACATCCCTATTGAAATACTTTCAATTAAATCAAATTTTTAACTAGGTAGGAATTAAGAAAAAGTCATCAAAATAAGTGACACGGGCTCTTAAGTCGTTGAACCATCAGAGGTGAAGTTTGCAAGACTGGTTCCCCTGTCGACAACGTGTGGGTGCCCGGACCCGCCGGCAAGCGTCCACGCGGCGTGGTTGGTTGTCGTCGCCTAACGGTGCGGAAACCCTTGCAAACGGGTCGCGACGGCTGCATAACCTGCCGGGCGCAACGCTGCAGCCAACTGTGAGCGCACCAACTTCCTGCGGCACCAGTGCTGGCACACATATGTACTACAATGCCTCTAACATCTGCTGGAGTGTGATCGTTCTAACACATTGACGTAAATTCTGATCACGGCAAAGTCGGCGTTTTCAAAAGGTCCCTGCTAAAATTTTACTTTTTAGTAAGTTTCTGTCCTTCCGTCACTAGTGCAAGCATTGTCGTGTAACTGACAAACAAAGTGTATGCATTTGCTACAGTAAAATATATTTAATTTCTTAAAGTCGGAGTACCTCAAGCCTTTCAGTCACCTGGTCAACGATCGTGGATATATTGCTTATCAATTAAATTTACGACTAGCATTATACGTGGTGAGGATACAATGTTTAAAGCAACCAGTGCCATCTGAAATCTTGACATGATTCGTGGAAGGTCCGACATATGTTATTTATGATTGATTTATACTTTAATCGTCATGAAACCCGCACGTTATTTACTGAATGTACATCTCACACCAAAATATTTCACGAATGCAACAGTTGACCTTGTAAAAAGTTCTCGTTTTACCGTGAATGGGCTGTACATTATACCCAGTAAATTTTTTACTGTGCCGGAATTGTGCTAATAGTATTATGATTTTCAAATTAAGTACACAAAATTGTCGTTTTTACGGCCTGTACGATATGACGACACAGCAAGCTGTTTGCTGTCAAGTACACTATACAGATACACATATTTGGTATGGCCAACAGTATAGTCTATGTTTGTATGTGGTTGATAGAAGTGTGTATTATTTCGCGGCCGTTGTCATGAAGGTCTGTACTTTCTGATTGGAGCCGCGTCCGGTTGGTTGTGGTAACCGACGTTTCGCCGAACATTTCAGTTCTCACGGCGACTTGAAACCCTGGAGATGCCAACTGAAATGTTCGACGAAACGTCGGTTACCACAACCAGCCAGACGCGGCTCCAGCTCGGAAGCTAAGACTGTCATATATGTGGTTGCCTGACATCTTTAGTACTCTCAACAAGAGGGCTTAGTCCAGTTAAACATACATTCCGTTACAATAAATCCTGTATTTTACGCTTTTAGCATGTTGTCCAGCCACCAAAC
This sequence comes from Medauroidea extradentata, assembly GCA_003012365.1. Taxonomy (NCBI): domain Eukaryota; kingdom Metazoa; phylum Arthropoda; class Insecta; order Phasmatodea; family Phasmatidae; genus Medauroidea; species Medauroidea extradentata. The sequence continues at coordinate 53,141 of PNEQ01029558.1, read as the reverse complement.
ATTTTGTTGGTTCAGATCCATATGCCCTAGTTGTTTCAACGAATAGGTTACTGTACGGGTGACTTTACCAAACTATTTTACTCTAAGCACGTCATTAGGTTTTCTTCGGCTTCCGAATCCAGACGTCATGCAATACCACTTGGCCTCGATGGCAATATATTATGTTGGAGCACATTCGTTGATACAACGTTTGCTGAAATTCAAAATGATACTTGGGTTACGTTGGCCTAACGCTGTTATTAATCGGACATCGTCCGGTACAAGCCAGTCATGTTTGACGTATTGTTATTTTTTCCTTGTGCAAAACTTATTAAAATCGTTACTGCAGATGTAGAGGTAACTTTCTTTTCCTCATCGGAAATGATAAGGTCAACATGTTACCTTGCAAAACTGTTAACTTACACACACACACACACACACACACACACACACACACACACACACACACACACACA
>PNEQ01029558.1:8028-52586 GCA_003012365.1 Medauroidea extradentata | reverse complement strand
TGCCGTAAGTGATCGTTCGTGTTAACGAATGTGTTGTTTCACCTAATTGTTGAACAACAGAGGAAATTGTAAGAATATGTTACTGATTTTGGTTTGGCTTAAAAAATTTTACATCACATTGATTTTAATCTAAACAGACTATTCCGTTGTTACTACTTAGCCTACCTACTGATTTCCATTCAATTATGACGTTTCCATGGAAAGAAATGAGATTTAATTATTTTCTACTGCTTAAGCCTTAAGTGCTTAAGTTTGTAATTGTATAAACCCCTTAAGTCACCAAAGATGAGCGTTCTTTACCATTTTAGTTGTGTACGGATATAAATATTAAAGAACACACCTACGCTAATCTGAAAACGCGCACGTAGGACAGAAATTTTTTCCTTTACTTGCTAAATGCTGGTATTTATCCATGTAATAGTTTTTCTCTAAGTACTGGCATTCCTCCATGTATTAGTATTTCTCCATGCACCAGCATAATATTTCTCCATGCACCAGCATTTCTCCATGGCTTAGTATTTCTCCGTGCATCAGTATTTCTTCATGTATTAGTATTTCTCCATGCATCAGCATTTATTCATGTATTAGTATTTCTCCATGCACCAACATTTCTCCGTGTATTAGTATTTCTCCATGCACCAACATTTCTTCATGTATTGGTATTTCTCGATGCACCAACATTTCTCAATGTATTAGCACTTCTCCATCAACTAGCATTTTTCCATGTATTAGTATTTCTCCATGCACCAATATTTCTCCATGTAATAGTATTTGTCCATGCACTAGCAATTCTCCATGTATCAGTATTTCTCCATGCACCAGCATTTCTCCATTAATTAGTATTTCTCAATGTATTAGTATTTCTCGATGTACCGACATTACTCTATGTACTGGTATTTACCCTTCATTAATATTTCTTGATATACTGGAATTTCACCTTTATTAGTATTTCTCCATGTGCTGGTTGCTGTATCGAATGGGCAGAATTTGTCACGTAGGGGGAAAATGCTGCGTTCATTATGCCCCTTTCTCGTTAATTACAACGGAATTAGTAACAAAACCGCTAGGTATTGATTATTTGTTTCTGCCAAACAACATCTTTTTCATTACGCGTTGTAATGGAAGGACGGACAGGCCGGTGTGCGGCATCAGTCATTCGTACGCATCGTAATTATAATAAAAAAAACTGCGTATACGCGACCTGAATGTAACTGCGACACTGCAGAATATTCGTCATTGATATCTACTCAAATTTGTGTCGTTTTGTGATTTCCACACTGCGGCATGTCGACCTACTGGGTGTTTAGGGTATTATAAAAAGAGTGGTTTGCGTAATTCGACATCGTCATCAACGTAACGATGAAATGGGAAACCACCCTTATTTTCGTTCATCCAGAATCCCCCGGCTATTATTAACGCCATGGAAGTATCGAGTTCGCACATGCCATTCTAACCGTAAATAACGTTTTTTATGTTAATTTGGTAATGTAAGGAACTGGAAAATCCGCATATTCATGGGCGCCAGATCGTAGTTCAATCTGTTTAACGTTTTAGGTATATTTTTCGTGCTTTTATACACTGTAAAAAATTTGCTCCGTCGATTTACGGAATTTCCGGTAAAAATTTATCCGGAGATCTCCATGAATTCACGGAAACTTAGTTCTTAAGTCAACAGAAGTTTCCGCAAAACAGTTTCATCCCACGGAACTGAGCGGTATTTACATGTCTATAATGCTACAATTGCATTTCTACAGATTTGCCGATTTACCGGTGATGTTATTAAAATATATCCGTAATATTTACATCTGTTTAACCCACAATTACTTTTACGGACACTATTTCCGTTTATTAACGGTACATTTCCGTTAAAATTCATAACGGTGTACACGAGAGTATTTCAAGTGGTACCGCATGCCAGTGGAAATTTTAGTATGATACTAACAAGTACTAAACAACACTTGCTGAAAACTCTCACAAACATTAGATGGCACTGTTAAAAATAATTTTCGTTGTTTTACGGAGAAGTGCTGGTAAAAAATTCCCCAGAAGTATCCGTTAATTTACGGAAGGCAACTAGCTCCATTCATGGAAACTCGCATATTTTTGCGACTTCTTTAGGATGCAGGCACAATAATAAGTTCGGTTATTTACTTAGTTTCTTCTCGCAGTTTTACATATGTTTAATTAATGAAACCTAATTATGTATAACTGTGTTACAAAATAATGTTTCCGTTAACTGACCAGACGTTTCCGTAAAATTTCCCGTAAATTCGCGGAAATTTTTAACAGTGTAGTAGCAATACTTATTTGAGTCCCTTCCTACTTTTTAGATGTTAGCGAGCTGCAGTTTTTATTTATATATTTTTGTTTTAAGAAAATACTCAAATTTGCATTAAATTTGTATGCCTTTGAAAAACAACACATGTTTCAAATTATTTCCGTGTAGCTTGAAAAATCAAGCAAACTTATTAGGAACATGATTTACTAGTCTTTTTCAGACTACCACTCTTGCCTGTAAAAATACCTGCGGGATTCGAAAGACATACAAAGAGAAACACGGGGTGGATGTCATACTTCTCACAAATAAAATGGTAGAGTCTCCGCTTAGAGTCGTGTAGGAGGTAGAGGTGATACTATACTACACCCGCCGTACAGCAGCGTATTTAGTGCTTCATCGATTTTGTGCTTCACACACATACTCACACACACACACAATCGCGTCTTCTGTCTGAAAAACTTCTGATTCAACAATACGCTGCGGCCGAGGTTAGCGCAGTGGCTTAGAGATCTCGCCCCCCACCAACATCGGCGTCGTAAGCATTTGATTGGGGGGGGGGGGAATGTCACTGGTAGAGAAAGTGTACATATAACCTACGTAATAAAGGGGTGTGTAGGAGTCCTCCACCGGGAAATTTTATATTCTAAGGTGCAAAATGCTGCTATTTAAAGAGTTTCTGCATCAAAATATTTAATATACAACTGAAGGAAATCTTAATCTTAAAAAATCTTAAAAACTACGAAATTTTTGGGGGGAGACGTGTCCCCTCCGTCCGTCCCCCTCCCCCTTCCCCCCGTTTACGACGCCCCTGCCACCAAGGCTATTCGGGCTCGATTCTCTGCAGGGTACGTCCCAGGATTTTCGTATGCGTAAGTCGTCTTGGACGATGCCGCGTGTTGGCGGGTTTTCTCGGGATCTCTCGTTCCCTCGCCCCTTCATTCCGACGCTACTCCGTATTGTTCTAATTTATAACAGTTTCACAACAGTACATTGTCACCCCTCACCAGTGCTAAACACCTAGATATATTCACTTCAGCAATAAACTGTACGCAATAGACTTACTGCATAACTATAGAGACCGGAAAAATTTGCGGGTTCAGTGACCCGTAGGCTAGCTTCCAAGAATGTATGTTTACTGAAGCAAATAACAGCTGCTCGTTGGCTGCTCTCTGTAGGTTTGCATTTAGTTGCTTCTTTGTTATTGGCTCGGAGCACCGCAAGACGTGTCAAATAAGTCCAGGGCCAGTTGCGAAAGTTATACAGTTGCTTGAAGTCTAGCTTGTGCCTAAACGAAAACGCGAAAATTTCAGGTCTCTACCTTTATGAAATTGCAAGGTAGGTCAAGAAGAGACAATTGTGAAAATGTATCTCCATCTGTGCCGTAAGCTTTTAATGCCGTGCTCCCCGTTTCCATTATTTTAACGATATTATTTTTAAGCCTATAAGAGCATATGTCAAATATCTGTTTAGCAGTTTTGTTTAAAATGGGGGTTGCACAATGTCGCCTAATAAGATAGTTTTAGCTAATTAACGAAATTAACGAAATTTTAGTTATATGAGTTACTAGTCAAAACCGTATAATTTCATGCCTTAAAAAATCTAAACTTATCACAAAATAAATTGCTGAACATATTTGTGATATTTCTCTCGTTTAAGCATAACAACGTAATTATTGCAAAAACAGTGGAAGTACTAGGAGCATGGTCTGAAAGTGCATGCAGCTACTCACTCTGATGGTTTTATAATGAGTGGAAAGTTGCGTGTCTGTCTTTGTTTACTCTTGAGTTTTTGTCGGTAGTCCGCGATGCTCTTTTTATGCGCATTCTCTCACATACTTCCGTTGATGTCATCGTTCTACAAAAGCACGTTTTTTGCCACTTCTCTTCCCTTAGTTCTGCCTGTTGGCTTCCCTCCAGAAACATTTTACTCTGGCCATATTACTTGAACTGTTTATCTTCGTTCAAATGTTTTTCTTTTGCAGGATACCTTCTATTATTCCGCTCCGTGTGAAAACACGCCTTTTATTCGTTAAAATTTGACACGTGAATTGTTGTTACTGTTTTCATTCTCATGGAATGGTTGCCCGTCTCGCAGTAACAAATGTTATGTGTAGTGGCAATTCAAAACTATAATCAGTGCTTTTAATCTTGGGTCTTTGCATTAATATGTTGTTATAGGTGGTTCATGGTAAAGTAAGGACTTTTGAAGACAATCTTATTTAGAATAATAATTCAAAAAATTTGTTTATTGTGAGCTCAAATGTTTAACTTTTGAACATGGTACAATCTATACACATTGTTAATTAGGTATCTTTGTTTGTATTAAAAAGTGTCAGGAAATTATACATAATCTGAAAATAAAAAGTGTCCAGGATTTCATAAGTTCTTTCTCACTTTAATCCTGAACCACAGATACAGTATTTACTTCGTAGTAAGTGGAACAAAAGTGGGAATTGGGATCAAGGGGTGCAAGGTTATTGCGTGACCAAATTGAACGACACCATTTTGCAGTCCATAACATGGAATGCCCTATACGACGGTCTCTGAATTTTGCAGATCACTATGAATTGCCATTCGACTCCAGTCTTCTAGGGTAACTGACCGTATATCGTGATATACCTTAATATCGTGGTCGCGGTCTTAGATTAGTGTCCAGACCTGTAATTCTATCTACGAATGCTATTGTGTTGACACCTTTATGACTGAAAGCTCCTCTAGTAATGTAGTGTTGTTTTAACAGTGCAATAAAGCTTCGTACTAGCTCCGACATGAGCTTGCTCCTTGTAGAGTCATTTGCGCAATGTTAAAACAACACCAGAGTGCCAGTGGCGCCACCAATCCTTAGAACATAGATAACAACTAGAGAGCTGATTGATTACATATCCCTCTCCATGCTGTGAAGTGATTCCTAGATCTAATCAGCTGTTGATGGGCACCGAGCGAAACGAGTTTCATAATTATTACTACATAGCAGTGAGCATATTGTATTTAAATATCACTCACATTAAAATAAGCATTTGCAGAATGATTCGCTGTCGCATATTACCAGCAGCCATCGATTCTCGTTCATTTTAGTGTAAAATAAGAGTTTGTTTACATGTTCTGTTTACATTGTCTTGGCATTTTCGTTTTCCAGTAATTTAAAGAATGAATAAAAGTGAGTCTGTCTGTTGTGTATTGATTGTAAGAGATTCCGTAGTCTATAAATCTCATTTGTCAAGGTCTTTACAAATAGATGTCGCGACGTTAATTATTTTGTAGTGATTTTCGTATATTTTGCCTATCGCTAGATATTGGTTTTACAACAAAGGCACCAAATGATCTCTAGTTATCCATGCTCTAAGAATCAAATCACACGAGGATAAATTTTCAACTCGACCCCTTTCTCTATGACCGTACCGTATACCAATGTTTTTTGTTGAAAAAAAAAAATGTTACCTCCTTGTTCTGTGCCTCCACCCCAGGGTAAAGTACACCATTTCCTATCTTGGCCTGCAGTATGTCAGCGCTCAATTTGGCCAAGTATCAAAATGTCAGCGTAATAGTTTAGTTCTTATATAACGTCTTAGAATGGGGTACGGAGAAGCCATAGAAGATAGATTTGTTTGCGAATATAGCTTCAGATACAAGCAGTCGCAGGCGTGATACAGCGTATACGTTGTTTTACGTGCAGACGACCTACTTGGCAGGCAGAATCTTTAATGGCGCCGCCAGCCGGGAATTTTACACCACAGAAGCAAGGACGCGTTAAGGGTGACAGCGACACGCGCAACATATGCTGACTCGACCTTACGCCCGCCGCGCCAACAACTGAACTAGCGCTCAAGGTTTCCGTCGACTCGTTTGTACAATATGAATTTAAGGCCTTGTTACGGAGTTTTGTAGTGATTTCGAAAATGTTTTTTTTTATTGCGACCTAATACTCATATCAAAATTTCGCTGCACAGTTTTGACACTTATATGTTATAATTTGTAGCTGAATTTTTTTTGTAGAATTATATTGAACTGTTTTTTAGATTTCACTACCCAAAGTACCACGTTTTTCGTCGTGAAAATAAGCAAAAATGAAGGAAATAATTTTTTTTTGCTGGCGAATGGTACATTATTTAAAAAAAACGCGTCCACAGTATTGTGCATCGTGTGATTGCACATTGACTCAAATTTTTTCAAAACTTTTGGTTAAAAAATATTTGAGTTATTGGCACCAGTCTGAAAAAAAAAAAAACACGGGAACAAGCCCTTAAGGCGGCCGCCTGATGGTGCTGGAACTGCGTGCAGCGTGTTCGGAGTTATGTTTTTCTCAGAGACCAGCAAACGTGCGTCCACAACGTATATCTACAAAGAAAAAAAAACACTCCAGACTACTTGTGACTGTGACTTTCAAGACACCACGCACATTGGAAGTATTATTTTAAATCCCTCAAACTTGGCTAAAATCGACTTTTTCACGCGGTCGTTTCTCAAGATATACAGGATGAGTCGGGAGGAAAGGTACATGCTTTGAGGGGTGATAGTACTGGTGATTCTGAACAGAATGTTTCTAATAAACATATGCCCTTTTCTTAACCGTTTCAGAGAAACCGAATGAAAACAACAAGGAACGGGAAATGTGCAGGTGACGGTAAATCACAGTATCAACACGTCCTAACTTACGAAGTTACTACGGCTAGCATGTGCGTCGCCAGCTATTGGGCCTCGTTGTGTTATTTATATATTTACGGGCGAAAAACACATACCCGCCAGGGACTCAAGAGCTGGCGCGCGGACTGTACATTGGTCACTTATTGCCCAAACTACACACGCCTGCTGTCTGTTGGTAACCTAGTGAACTCGACGTACAGATTCTTCACAATTTTGTGAAGCCCGCAAAGAAGTTTATCACGATATTAAGGTATATTACAGTATATTCTTACTTTTGGTTATTTTAACAATTGAAGCTTTTCAGTGTTGGTTTTTACTCACGAATTTCTGCTGGTTTTGGCAAAAAAAAATCTTGCATTACAGAACTTAACCTCATTTTTACAAGGAATTATCTCGCAAAAATTGTAACGTAATCTAGTGACCATCCGTTAAATCCTGTTAGTATGTTTTAAAGTGCAGTTATCTGAGCTGTGTGTGAGAGCTGCTTAACAGTGTTTATAATGTGTGCGATCTTTCGACTGTGACACATTGCGCTTGCCAGAAGGGCGCGCCGTCAACCTTGAGCGGTTTTGCGCGTCAGAGGCTCAGAAGTGACGAGCGATAAGAGTGACCTTGAAACTTGCATCATGTACTGCATCGCCACAACGAGCCAAGCGCTGAATTAGCGTGCATGATCCAACCTATCCATTTGACTATGGGTAGAGATGATGGTATATGGAGAAAATGTTTAGTGCCAACATACCCTTGAAAACACTGTAGTTTCTTGCAACATATGTGATTCGGTGATATACTTCTGACACAACCTAGCTGTCTGCAGACCAATGACAGGCATTAAATATTATAATATCGGGGTTCTTAAGGGCTCAGTCAAACAGAGTAACAGCTCCAAGTACAGACTAAAGCCAGTAATCTTGTGGTAAGTTGGCCATGTGTTGAAATCCAGCAAACAGTCATGTATCCGGGATAAACCATCTCTAACTATGGGACCCAAGCAGTGATCATAAAACTTTATTGGTGGAATCTGTGCAGCTAAGTTCAGTGCACGTTTTTGAGTTTCATGCGTATCCTGGTAGTGCATTTTGAAGTACCGCAGTCTGAGAAGGCCATTTTCAGCTATATTGGGGGCTTCAAAACAGTGTTTTAACCAGCATGGTGTCTCAACAGTAACATTCCGTCCTTGTCTGATGTGTTTTTTCTTCGTACATTATCACAATGGGTATAATCGTGGCTTCAATACTACAGCTAGATAATTTGATTTCCCAAGTTGAAGTTATCTGCAGATGAATACACCACCCTTATGATAGTACATTTTCATGTGTACATATTTAATGATGTGTTAATTATGAGTATTGTTTAAACACAAATTCGCAAGCTAACAGAAATATATCAGTGATAAACGTGATTTTCAATGTTACAAGTAGACCTCTCCAGCTACCTAGTTACCTAATTATGGTATTAACCCCATGGTAGAATAGTTTCGTAAAAGAAATTTTTTTTCCCAGTACATTACTGGTCCCGCAGCCTAGGAAAGGTTTTGAGAGAGTGGCGCAGTGGACGTGAAATGGTATCTACTGCACAGCTATCCGCCCTACATTTCCCCTCCCAGCCAGTAAGAGGGGAATTGACGGAGCCCTGGGTGTGCCATTAGCAGCTATAACCAATCAGCAGATGCGCACACCATTGCTGGTTAGGGGCAGGAGGAGGAGAAAATTTCCACTGTGTGCATCGCCAGGACCTTTCTTAGCTCGCGTGACTAGTACAGGGCTTTAGGAACACGTGGCAGGTGACGCCATTATAAGATTTGTATTAAGGTTACTAGTTTATAAAAAATTTTTCGATCACACCAACACAACGTCAACTTTCTTGTTAGATGTATTTTGTGTGCCCGATGCCGTGAGGCGCCGGAACGTAAGGGCTATCCAGGTACGCTCGACGCACACGTGATAGTCTCTACGCGCAAGACACGGAGCGAGGTGATGCAACTGTAGCATGTTGGACTCACACATTCGGGAGGGCTCGCATTCGATCCCCGGCTCCAGCCATCATGATTTCCATTTTATGTGGTTTCCTGAGGTCTCTCCAGGCCAAGGCCTATTTCTCTCCCAGATCCTGTCATTGTGTCACCGTCTCTAATGACTTCACTGTCTTAGACGTAAAGTCTACTTATATTAGCATTTTCGCTGTCGACTCACCTCTGTCAAACTTTCAGCTTTGGAAACCATCTTGGTTTGACATTTATAATGTGTGTCGTACTGCTAGTTTAAATGTACTTAACATAATTTTTCCCATTTAAAAATAACTGTGTAAATGCCTGTTTTAACTGTTTCACCTTCACGTAGGAAACATTAACAACACAGACGACAGAGCCAACCAGTTCGACACTGAAATATTCTTATATGCTACTAGCTGTCCCGGCATGTCGTGCAATGCCCATTATATTTTTATGGGTACCCGTTCTGACCCGCTCTGCTCTGTTTTGTACTCATCTTCCCCATTTTATCCTTCACGGACAATCGCACAACTCACCGAAGTTTTTTTTTTACCAATTTTTTTGGGATAACCCCTCCCCCCTTTCCACCATTATTATTTGGTACGAACTTTTGCAGGAGCACGCTCAATAACTCACCAAAATTTCATCGCAATCGGATGAAATGTGTTGGAACGCATATACGTTACAAACACACTTCCATTTTTATAAATAGAGATTAGTAGCCAACATTCAGAAATGTTGCATGGTCGTTAATTGACAGTTATAACATACGAATGTAGTTCTTTACGCCGTTTGGCGACCGGGACAGACTTTTACTACCCCATTTGTTTTCTCGAACATCCGGGTAGCATGAAGCGCTAAGTGAGAATGGAACAACTTTCCCAGTTAAATTACTTTCGGATCAAATAATCCAAAGCGTATTTGTTAAACGATTACGAGCAACAATTAAAAGTTGATTGCAAAACGTTTTCCAACTCGTGATTAAATTCGATCTGAATTTGCTAACGGACACACAGACAAGACGTATAGGTTGAGCGTTACTGCGAATAGCGTAATTCAGGATTCAGGTAAAAGCACAGGTATACTGTAAAATAATTCCTAAACAGTAATTGGAGTTTTTCACTAAAACGCAGTACATGCTTCAGAATGTAAGTAGAGTAACTGTTAAACATAGGCCTACCTTCCAAGTCTGGTAACACCAATGTACATTTGTCTGTAGCATACAAATTTATAAGAATGCTACAATTTCGGCATGGAAAAAATATTACCGTACCTAATATATTATCACTCAAATACATATGTGTGGTAAATTTACAAATAATTTATTACAGTGTGTTTCTGATAGGTTTCATTCAGAAGAATATGCGATCAAAGATTTATGACTTTAAGGGGGGGGGGGGGGGGGTAGATTTTTTTTTTTTTTTTTTTAGTTTTTTTGCCATAAACTTTTTTAAATTTTTTTTTTTTTTTTTTTTTTTTTTTTTTTTTTTTTTTTTTTTTTTTTTTTTTTTTTTTGCTATGGGACAGAATAACTACTGTACTGTACAATGGCGTATGGCCACAACACTACAGTACGACATTTATTCAAGTTGCATTATCAAAATTTTCTCTTTGACAAGACATAGGATATATTCTTTGAAAACTGCTTGATGTAAATTATAATTATATCTTTCATTAATTTGTAATGCAGAATTATTACAAATGAATTACAGGTTAACTTTCAAGAATTATTACAAGTCCAATATAAGATGAACATATAGCACTATTATGAGCTCCAAAATTCGTCACAAATATCTACTTGCCACATGTACCAAAAATATTTTAAAACAGAAGTTATTGCACAAAATACATATATAAAATGTAGCTTCTATCTCTCCCCACTAACGCAAATAAACTAACCGCATAACGCTTGAAAAAGTTTCTGTTAAAGGTGTAAGGCACCTGCACCGAATGTGGCCCGCTTAAGGTTCAACAATCATGCATTTCATTAACTATATTAGTAATGAAATACATGGATGACGGAAGACAGATAATTTATGGATGGTGTATGTTCGTACTGTATGCTAGTGTGTATCGATCCCACATCGATCTCGGTATTACCACACAATGGTGACTAGTGGGTGATTTTGATAACTGGGCCATATTCGGCGCAGGTACCTTAGATTTTCATTCTATCGTAACTCTGTTTAAATTTTACACAACTTAGTCACACGAGAGAAATAACTAGGTAAAATTGTTTTAGTAGTTGTGTGAGATATTGGCGAAATATATTTTTTTGGGTTTCCTGTGAAATTATTTCAAGTGATGATACTAAATGTTCAGAAGTACCTCACTTGTTTTGCTCAAGTAACTTCTGGTAATCAATTACAACAAAAATACGTAGTTTATGAATAGTTTGTGTCATGGTAATAACTTAGAATTAGTAACACGTACGTTTTGCATTGGCCTGCATATGTAATTGAAGTGTCAGTTCTATTATACAGCAATTCAATTTTACACAGCTCAAAACATAAGGATTTCCAGTTGAATAGTTAATAAATTTACATGATGATATATAAGTGTGTCAGTGAATTTACATGACGGTATAAATGTGTGTCAAACGACCTGGCATAACTTCTTTTATTGTGCATTTCATCTTACGAATGCTAGAGAATGTTACGAATAGAGGACGTAATTCAGAGCGCGCGTAAAGTCTCTATTATTAGGAACGCTGGATTTGCGCGAAAATATTTTTGCACCAGCTGTTTCAATGTCTTACGTGCTCTTCTGCAGCTCAGCTTCATGTTTATTGGCAGCCTATCTTTGTGCTGAGGTGTCGCTCATTTGACTGTACCAATCAGAACATTGTTACTAAGACACCACACACCTGTGATTTGCGGGAAGAATTGCAAATGCGCGAGAGTTGAAACTCCTATCACTGACCGTGAAGAAAACCCGCAGATGTGTACAAACACTCAAATAAGTTGGACCAAAAATCTTTTCGTGAAAACTCGGGGCCTCTAGTTATTATTTACTGTAGTCATGCGGCATAAATATGTTGGACTTCACATTTTCGTAAATGTAAGTCGTTAAATACCAAAGTGACTGGATTTGTTTGTATGGATATACTCCATTGCGAAATAAATGACTGTCACAAGAAAACTCATCGTTTGTGTTTTTTTTTTTTTGTTTTTTCTGTTTGTGTCCGACATCTTTGTGTTTTGTTTAGTCTCATCGTTGTGTCGTTTGCTGTAATTCTGTTTGTGTTTTTGTTTCGTCTCATTGTTGTGTCGCATGCCAACTTAGGTTTTTTATATTTTTGTTATTTCTTTTATTTTCTGTTTGTTCCTTGTTTTATCTGACCATATTCCAGTTTTGGAATTTCATGTTGTGTATGTATCCTGATGACTAAAGCATGCTCTGCTTATTTTATGTTTTCTTGTCTTATTTTTACTTTTAGTTTTCTTGTGACAGTCATTTATTTCGCAATGGAGTATGTCCATACAAACAAATCCAGTCATGAACTCCCATTGCACAGTTCTTTCAAAGAAAATACCAAAATGTCATGTGTAGAGACCAGAAACATTCGCGGCTTCACTGACCTGATAGGCTAGTTTCCGAGAATATAAGTGGACAACAGTTTCTCATTGGCTGCTCGCTGATACAGTGATGCCACATTATTGGGTACATATTAAGTTGCTTCTTTATTATTCTCTCTGTTTCCTCCAGGAGATGTCAGAAAAGTCAAAAGCCAACTTTGAAAGTTACTCGAATTTACAGTTGTTTGAATCCTAGCTTGTGTCCAGTTGAAAACGTATGTTTTTAGGCCCCTAGTAATGAGTGTATTTTTGAGTCGGTAATAAGTATTTTTAGTGAGCTATTAAATTCGACTAAAGGACAACATTTTACTGTACCTATTATTTTTAGTAGGCCTTGTAGAATTACTTTTCAAGTCGGTATCCATTTGTGCTATTCTGTAGACTTGCAACACGTTGCATATATGTAATTTTCTCAGTTGGTTGGACTGTAGCAGGGTCATAAATATGTGAGCATACGCATCGTTATTCACGCGCGCATATACGCAGAAACACAAAGAAAGAAGAAAGGGGGAGTAGAGAGGGAGAATGATAGCGGGAGGGGGAGACAGAGAAAGCGACTGGGAGGCAAAACAGTGCGCGGATTAATTCTAGAACCCGGAGGGAAAAAAACACGAATAAAAATAGTAAGAAGGCGGTGACCTTGATCTTGATCTACAAAACAGAAACGTCACACTCATATGGAGAGCTGGCCGAACATTGCGGAGGGGGGGGGGATTGTTTATATTCAAGCGTTTATGCGAGTCGTAATTCACTTCAGCGAATCAGTTGTTTGTTGGGCTTAGTTTGTGGTGGTCTTTTCTTCCACTAAACCACATACTGACAACTGTAGGCTGTTCACTTTAAGCTAAGCGCTCATCAGAACTTGTAATTAATTAAAGATATGTTTTATTGGGTCAGTAGATGTTAACTTTTGAGTGTTTTGAAATGTTTACACTGGTCTTTTGTTACAGAGAAGTTTTCATATTAAAAAAAAAAGTGAAGATGCTGCAAAATGGCTGAAAGAAAACTTAATGCAGTGGTCATTTTATCGTGAACGGCCTATACATAAATACATAAAAACAAAATCATTACAGATAAAAATCGTGAACATGATCCCCAAGGTTAAATATTTTATTCTTTACAGCTTGCTTCGTATTGAATACTGAGAGGAGAAATATTTAGAACGAAAACTTATAAACTTATAACTTTTTACAGTTTTGTGCAGTAATACTTAGGAGTTAGCCTACAAATTATTAGTTTCTTACGCTTTGTAAATAACGCAACTAACATTCGTTGTTGCATTTAAATTTAAATTATAACGCGGGAACACGTAATGTATTTTTCTTATCTTTTAGCAAGTGCTGGAGACGAAAAAAGTGACTGTATTACAGTATAAAAATATGGTTTTAGAATTTTATTTAGAACATAAGAGACCTTAAAATTTCTGCTTGAATAATGTTTTAGTATTAAAAAGGGTTGGATAAATGTGTGAAAAATAAGTAAGTAATTTTCGGGGAAAAAAATTAACATAACAGAAATTTTAATTGAAGAATACTTAACATGCTATATGATGTATACATATTTTCTAAAGTCATAGGTATTAGAAAAGTTTTTTTTTTACACAACGAGCAAAGTTTAGCCAATGTGATGTGTTTTTGTTTAGGTATTTCTGGCACTGGAATTTTGGGCGTGTTATTCCAGCGTAAGTGATTACACCAAAGGGCCACTTTTATCTGTGGAAATATTTGCTTAATATTTGTCAAAAACTCTTTTATCTAAGATTGCTAACTTTTAGTTTTTCTGTAAAGTATTCAATAAAATTTTTTTCCCCGTTAATTTAGCCGATATCCTACGCCCCCTGAAGTGTTTCTGCCGTTCAGACTTCAAAATATGAAAATTTACATGTATGACATGTATGATCGTGGAATTAATTGGTGTTATTAGAGTAAGATGAAAAAAATATAAATTCCTTAATCTGCCCGCCTGTCTTAAGTTTAGTTTATGCAGTAAAATTTCAAGTTCGGATAAACATAACTTAAATCATGTTCAGGGACGAACAGAGATACAGAGTTTATAACTTTACGTATGACGTATTTATACTTAGGGAGAAACATTTTCCGAAATAATGTTTTGTATCAAAAAGAAACTTCAAGAAATTCTTCAAAATACTTTAAATCACAGTGCTCGTTATCCTCCAGAGAAAAAAAAAATAGAAAAAAAAAAGGGTTGTAAATTTATTCTCGCATAGTTTTATTTGCGTTATAAAATATTTCAAGTATTTGTTTCGACAAAAAATCAACACAATGAAAAAAAAAAATAAGCTTGAAGTTTTCTACGTAGGTGCTGTTTTCATAATTTTGGTATTTTGACTGTATTCGAATTATTTTCAAGTACATACATATCTGTACTTAGCAAACAATTAGTCACATTGCATATATATATATATATATATATATATATATATATATATATATATATATATGTGTGTGTGTGTGTGTGTGTGTGTGTGTGTATATTAGCACTGTCCGATTTCTCAGTAAAGTACACAAAGGCTGAATACTTGACAAGACACGAAGTTGCATACTTGTGGGTATCAGCGAACTAGCATCAGCCGCCATATTGGTTTGAGCTGATTATGTTGTTTTGTGATGGTTATGTAACACTTCAAATGAAAAATTAGTAAGTATTTTTTAAAAGTTACGCAATTTCTTATTGCATCCTGTAACTATAGCCTTTAATTTAATTTAATTCTTTAAACATTGCCAAGCTGATTATTATTGGTTTTTAATAAGTTCAGCGCTGCGAAAAGTTTTCATAATATATTTTTATTTTAATTACTATTACGTAAACAATTTTTTAAATATTACTCTTACCGTTGATCCGTTTAGAATATTATTTTATTTTCAGTTATTTAGTGATGTTTCCGCCAGAGTCTAGTATGTAAATGTGTTGACCTGTCCGAATAATCTAGACAAGTACGTAGTAAACTTAGGCTATGGTACGTAGCGAGTGTGTAGTGACTGCCGTGTTCGGATTCAAAGCCGTAATAAAGTTCTATAGGGCGCTCTCACGGGACAAGTAGTGGCAGCTCGAACTTAGTGTGGAGTTGTGGGATGGGGGATGGGGGAAGGAATGTTTGTAACACTGGATAGTTGCGCGATGTCTTCAGGACGACACGTACATCCCAGCGGGAGAGACGGGACGACGTGACCAGCACAGGTGAGGCAGGGCAGCCAATCTCGGGTCGCGAAACCTCATTTCACGGCTGACCTGGACCGCGGCCTGTGTTTTCCTCCTTATCGCCGGAGAAGGCATTTCGGCCGCGCGGTTCGTTTTTATCGCCCCGTGGGACACTTCCCCTTCGGAACAAACGTTCTTCGAGGGTCGGGTCGCACGTGGGAACGTCGTCGGTAGATGCAGCAAAGGGAAGGGCTGTTAAAAAAAAAAAAATTAATTCATCCTTACCTAGAAATCTGAAGTAGTAGTGCTCCCAGTTTGGCAAATTCTCACACGAGATGTAGTCGCTTTATAACTCACTTTAATATTTGATTTTATGTATAGCTTGTATTTCAGAGAATGTTTTTTTCCTGAAACAGTTGTTTAAAACATCAGTTTTAAAGCTGCTTTGAAATTATTGATATGTTGTTACGTATAATCATACTAATGGTAGTAACATACTAACTTGAAGGTTTTCTGAGTTGTATGAATAGCATTCCTAATAGAAGTACGTATTTTATTTCGCACAAAATAAAACATTTAAGGGGAAGTGTTAGAAATTTTTTTGTATTTTTAAGTTTTCGAACGATAATATTTATTCAAGTTGTATTATCAAACATTTCTCTTCGACAACACGTAGGATGTATTTTTGATAAACAACGGAATTATAGGTTAATTTTCAAGAATGATTAGATGTCCAATATAAGATGAACATATAACACCATTACGATCTCCAAAATGTATCGCAAATATCTTCTACGCCTCAACATTGCCACATTTACCATAAAAATTTAAAATAGTAGTTATTGCAGAAAATTGATAAATAAAATTTATCATTTACATTAATAGATTTTCGTTCGTCAAAAAATTGTTTTCAAGTAAACAATTTCGCAGTGTTACAAAGAATAAACACTACTCTTATTTAATGTTATTTTTTTTAAAGCCATCAGTAATTTTTAGAGGTCCGGGTATTGTATTGTCAGGTGCGTTGATCTGTAAGCAGCCTCTCTACATCAGCCTAAATGCCATATAATAATCTGTTTTTTTTTTTATTTGGGGAGGTAAATAAACATGTACGTAGATCACCTCCCCACTCGTGCACATAGATTATATTAAAAAGTTTAAAAATGAAATATTGTAATGGTAGCCACTTTTTTTTAAATCAATATATTTTCTTATTATAAAAACAAATAATGTAACGGAAAAATTTTATTTATTAATTTTTTAAAACTCTGTACGAAGAAAATAATGCTAGGGTTGTTCGACGATCGACATCTGTTTCGCATGACAGTCGAGACGAGCTACAGTTTTAAGTATTGTAGATGTATGATGAGAAATGTTAATCGACATTTCTGGTCCTAAAAGTATCCTGAGATGTTCATGCCAGCCATTGCTCCGTACTGTTTTATCCTGCTGTGTGATGTACGCTACATAGCGTTAACATTAATTGTCCAGATGGCTGTCAAAATTTACTGGAGGTACACGTAACTCATATACTCCATGACTTTAACAAAATTTTAAGCTATTTATGGACAATAACGTGTAATTTTTTTGTAATAAGTGTCACAATGCAAGATATTTTTAGTTCTAAAATGTAACATAAATTCCAATGTAATTATTTTCGCTGAAAATGTGCCTAGCATTGCCCCACATATCACATAATATACACAGTTATTGTCCGCAAGCAGCTGTCAAATGTTACCAAACTTCTACGAAGCAGACTATACCGCCTCAACTAGACGTTGTAGATTTACCCCTACCACAAGCTAACTGGGCCCTATGATCCTGGAAATTCCCTGAAGCATCTGATCACCTGCTTCAATAACGCGTTTTGATTTCGCCCTCTGACGCACCCCCTGCCGTGAATCTCGTCGTCTCCTTTGTTTCCCTTCACTTGCAGGTTCCATCTCCCCACCCCCTCACGGAATTTCGCCACCGAACACCGCTCTCACTTTCGCTTCTACCCTTCCATCGTGCGGCCCGCTCCCGATGCTAGCGCTGTGGAGCTTGTCATATCGGGAGAGATGCCTCGGCGATATTGCGACAGGCATTGTGCTTCCGCCCCGTACCCCCTTATCAACCCATTTTTCCCCCCGGCCAACCCCCTGCACCCCTGTTCCCGTTCCCCAGTTGTGGTACTCTCATCCATCGATCGACCCGGTGAATTCCTGCGGGGGACGCTGTCGTCTGGGGGAGCCGCTATAATCGTTTATTATAGTGTCGGCGTGTCATTCGCTTCCTACCATCACCCCCTTCCTTCTCCCCCCCCCCCCCCCCCCCCCCCCCCCCCCCCCCCTACGGCAATATGGCGCGTTTGTTGGCCCGGCACGTTTCTACGAGAGAGCTTGCACAAACAAAACAAACAGCCAATAAATTCCTCCCGTTCCCGGTAAACTCGCTCCACCAGACACCTTCGTGACGGTGAGATCCACAAAAATATGTCAACACAAAAAGTATAAAGTTGTGTTTCTGCAGATAAAATATAATACATAAAATACATAATTTTTTTTTGTTAAAGCAATTAATTTTCTAAAAATAGATATAGTTGCATTTGTAAACGTAAATTTCATCAGTTTGCTAATGTTGATATGATTAATTTATTAATAACTTAATAATGTATAATTACCATGGTAAAATGTAAGAAAAGGCGCACGCCTTAATTTCGCCATGTAAAACTTAAGACGTAAATAAAATAAATAATAATAATAAAATAAAATAAATAAACGTTTCTTGTAATTATTTTGTTTTCTATAGTCCCGTAATTCGCGTTTTTATGCGTACATTGTAAAAATATTCCTATAGTTTAACGGGAACTTGGAGACTGCATGTCTCGCTTAATTCAACAACGTGCACTTAGGAAGACGTTGTTACAGCTTAAGTATGTTCAGGTGGGGGAAAAAATAATTTTTGCGTTTGTATGAAATTGTGTTCGTTTTTTAGACGTTACTTTAGAGTACGTTTCGTTTGTACGGAGAAAATAAAGTGCCTAGCCAGATTTCCCGTAATGGCATTTCAAAGTCAAAATTTGCTTGCAGTCGAGCAAATAAAGAATATAAAAAAAATTGCTTGACTAATTACTGCTTAAATATACGTTAAAAGTTAAACTGCAATGCTTTTATTGTAGCGCAAGGTAAATAGAATTGATATTATAGTAATAAATTTCACATTTTTTCCTCGGAATTTCATACGAGCGAAATTTAAAATAATTCAATATGGCGACTGTTGCCGAGCCTTAAGTATGTTGGAGGGCTTAGAAACAGGGTTTTTAATGGACATGGTGTCTCAACTATGACGTTATACATTCTTATACGAAGTGTGTTTTCTTTTCGAATATTGCCGGCCTCCGCAGCGTGGTGTGTTGGGCGCCGGTCTGCGTATGTAGAGATTCTGAGTTCGAATCCCTGCTCTTGCATGAATTTTGTTGTGTCCCTTCATCCCACTTCACCCTCTTCGGCTCGTTGTTAAAGGGCCGCAAAACCCTCTCACCTCACCGTGAATATTTTTGCACAGTGGGCGCATGTAGAATAATTTCGAAAAAAAAAATTCCTATAATCCACTACCAACTTTGTTGGGCCATAGTTTGTATTAAATTTGATATTTTAAGGCAGTAGAATTTTATAAAGTATGATTTTAAAAGTGCTCACTTTGTTGTGGGCCCCCAAAAAACAGTAATAGCTGTATTTCAGCGACACACTGCATGGAAAATGTACAAAACTTCCGTCTGTAAATATGCAAACGGAGCTATTAGATGTTTTGTATGAATATCCTGTGTATGGTTTCTGGCTACCATCATTGTTCATAAAATAATTTAACTTAATAAAGAGCGAAACTAGGATGAATTTGCGAATTTGCCATTATGGAAGGGTCACATTAAGGGGAAGGGAAGGCGTGTCCCACCCTGAAGACACGTCTATCTATTCCTGTATTTCCAGAAGATGGCCATCACATCATGTCTACCTTCTGTTCAGTAACATATAGTTAAGGGCTAAGCCCCTGTTTAAAGCAAATAAGTAGTTAAATAATACGAGTAGTTAGATAGCTTATTTTCATTAATATCTGAGCTGTTTTTTGTTACTTAAATGTGAATAAACACAAATGTTAATAACCTCAAAAGACCTCAGCGTCATAATAGCCTATGACATCCGAGTAAGAGGCTTCAAATGAAAACGTGACAAGCATTCACCTGAGTATTCTTACGCCCATGTGCATAGTTGTGTTTTCAAGAGAATCGACTTTCTTCAGCGTATCGCGCCACTGGTTGCGGCCTTGAATTTCCACTGGCGGTAAATATTAAGAATTTGGCCTACTTATCATCGTGTATTGGCCAAAGTATTGATTTTAGACATTGTATATTAATGAAAAACGTTTCTAGAGATGTTTTAAGTAATCCTATGTAATACAAATTTTAGGTTGTTTTTAGGTTAGGTTAAGTTAGGTTGTGTTAGGTTAGTTTATGTTATGTTGTGTTTGGCTAGTTAAAGTTAGGTTTAGTTAGAGTAGGTTAGTTTAGGTTAGGTAACCTAACCTGACCTAACATAACGTTCGGTTAGCTTAGGTAAAGTTAGGTTACCTAACATAAACTAACCTAATTTTCTAATTTTACTTAAACTAACCCAATCTGACTTAAAGTGACCTAAAATAATCTACCTTAAGCTAACCTAAACTAACCTAAAATAACCTAACCCTGCAATTTTTTTACGTAGGACTACGTATAACGTCTCTAGAAACATTTTTATGAATAAACTATATGTCTGAATTCAATAGTTTGGCCTGTACACAATGAGTAGTGATTCTTAATATTTACCTCACTGGAAGTTCAACAATTACTGCATGTTGTTGCGTTACAAAAACTTTCTCATAACACGCTGCACCAATGCTCGTACGGTAGCTGTATAGGGCTCTTCAACACCCCCCTCCATCTTTCGATCCTTTCACCTTTTACTCCGGCGTGCCCGAAGGAGAGATACTCGTCCTCGCGCGGCGCGGTGCATGTTGGGTAAGGTCGCGGTGGCTGAGCTGCAGACGTGCCTAGCCACGAGAGGTTTATTTTTCGCTGTCAGCCCGGACCATATGGTCGAGACACATGGTGCGAGCGTGTGAACGCCGCCTTGGCTGCTCCAAGAATGGATGTGCAGCATGCCGCACATATTCATCACGAATTTGATGTCTGATAGGTAAATAATCTCAAAATCTTCAAACTACAAAATAAAAATCCTAGATAACGATGTTTAATATCTTTATGAGCAAACGTCTACCCGTGTTCTCTTCCTCTATGAGGTTTCGGCGTCAGAGACTATTCTTCAGAATTATGTTATCAGAGACAAATTTTTGTTCAGAAAGTTAGCAAAAAAACTGTGTATTATTTGCTATTTTTGCAATTTGGTTTCATTAAACCTACAATTTTAAATAAATACTTTCAGGCTCGAATTATGTGTTGCCATACCATCTTAAGAGGAGTCTTCACCGGTGTCAAATTTCCACCTTTGACGCGTGGGGACAACGGAACGATAAGAGCCAGTGTACCACTCTAGACGGGAAGCATATCGCCTCTATTCGCAGCGCGCCAAAGTGACGTGCTAGGTTTACGTTGTAGTCTTTTTTCAATGGAACTTTAAGTGGTGACCCTAATATTTTATTTTTGGATAACATGAAGTAAAGACCAACGCATGCCTCGCGCTTTACACTTTACGAATTCAGGTAATATTTTCGGTGTTACAGCAGTCTAAAGAAACCCGCTTTTAGCCATTTTGAGAAGCCCGAAAATCATGTTTGTAACAAGCGTGCTGTATTTTTTTTGGAAGTATGGAAGCATAGTTTCAAGTGTGTGTTCTTTTCGTAGATAAACATAATATGAATACGTTAAGCGTTTTCGCGTAAAAAAGAATACGCTGCAACGCCGTCCGTGCGCCAGTCGAGGGCTCCTCTTTTAAGGATGTTCAAGTGGGGAAGAATCATAATTTGATTGTTTTATGAAATATTGTTTGTTTTGTAGACGGCATTTAGTTTTACGAAACAATTTTAGCTCTCATAGTTTTCTCATAACAGGATGCCAAAATAAAAATTTGCTTGTTACGCTGCCATGCAAGTAGTGAAAACCAACTGACCTACTAAAACAAAATAATTCGCTGTGAACTTACATCCAATGAAGTATGCAATAAAACATTAAAAAACCCACAAAGTAATATTTTGAATTTAAAAAAATCGCAAAAGTACAGGAAGAAAAGTTGCTAATTCAGCAATTTTTTAAAAATACAATAACAGTTCGCGGGAATTTTTCAAATGTTTTATTACGTAGCCCATAGTATGTTATTCCCCTGTGAACTATTTCGCGTACGTAAGTAAATTGGTTTTCACTATTTGCATGGTAGCAGAATATACAAATGTTGACTTTGACGCACCGTTATGAGAAAACTATGCGAGCTAAAATAGTTTTGCAATAGGAAACTGCACTCACACGTATCGTCTACAAAACTAACAATATTCCATATAAATATAAAATTATGACTTTATCGCACTGGAACATCCTTAAGGTATCTCCCTAGATGGCTGCGTTTGTGTGTGTGTGTAAGGCACAATATTGAGGAGCGCTAAGGGTGCGCTGGCAGGCGAAAGTAATGCAGTATCACTCAACTTGTTTGCGGTGCGTAACTTTGATTTTTTCTTGTGGGTCTTTAAGCCGTGACGTTATTATTTTGTTTGTGGACAGTATGATTTGAAGCCCAACGATTGCTTCTGTCATTGCGTTTTTCCAATCCGCTGGTTTGTTGTCACGAGTAGTTTTCCATTATTCCTACGTAATCGGGAAACCCAGTGTGCAACAACATATTCAAGGTCGCTTGTAAGCTCAACTAAGAACTCGTTCCTGTACAACGTAGTGCTGTGAGATGCGCTGTAAGTCGACAGGAACTAGGTGCATGCAGAAATATCCCAAAAATAGTTTATAGATATTTTATTTTATTGTTAAAAGCGTAGCCCTACAATCTACAACGCAAACTCTGACGAAACTGGGTAGGCCTATATCGACGTACTAACGCCTCAAAGCGTTTGTAGCAGTATCAGATTCAGTTAACACAGGGTTGCTACAGGTCTGGAAAACAGGGAAAACCTGGAAAAGTCAGGGAATTTCAAAGTGGTCAGGGAAAACTTGGAAAAGTAAGGGAAATAGTTTCTGGTGACTGGAAATTAAAAATTGTAGAACAAACTTTAGGCTTAGCAGTAGAAGTTAGCAGGCTTTTGCGGTCATTGTCTAGTTGACTAGTTTGACTTCTGGGCTGGAGTCGCATCTTCATGGGCGCAGGCTTAGAGATTGACGTTTGGACATTTCTACAACCATTCACTGTATGAAAATGTTATCATAGCAATTCAATTTAAAAATAGTTCCAGTTAGCCTACTCATAACTTATTACTAGAGACATGCAAAATTCGCGTTATCATTTCGTAGCAGACTAAACTTCACTTTCCTATACATAACAGAGCATAATCTGCTATTCAGTTGGCTACGAACGTTTTTGTGTTGTCATTTACGTGTGTTACTTCTTTACAGACACTGGCATCTCTACGATGTAAGCATTCTCCGCGGCAAGTCACGACAATATCGACCAGCGGGACACGTCGAACGAACCTATAGTCACTTGAAGCCTAGTCAGTTGTCAGAAAATAACGCGAATTTTGCATGTCTTTACTTATTACAGTTCTCTGGATTGTGGTCACTGAGTGTGTCGAACACAAGTAACTGTCTGTAGTACATTTACAAAAAGATTTTTATAACAGTCATGCAAATATAATTTATTTGTACATTTTAAGTTAAATTATCGTGATTTTTAATTCCACATAAAAAACTGGGAATTCATAATTTTTGTCTGGAAAACCTGGAAAAGTCAGGGAAATTTGATCTAGAAATTCTGTAGCAACCCTGTTAACAGTATTAACAGGACAAAGAGCATCTATGATAACATCTGCCAAGAATTTCTTTTATCCTGTAAATAAAAATACTAAGTTGTTTCCGAGAAAGGTTATGAATAAATATTTTTTGTCGGCATACCGCAGTCTTATGTCATGTAGAGCGATTGATTTTTAGTAGAAAGAATTTCGCGTGATTGTGTTTGAAAACGTTATGTGCACATCTGCAGCTGTGTTTAGTGGTCATTGGCAGGTGTGTGTTTGTTGGGAGGTGCCACGTGTTTGACGGCGCCAATAAGAGCAGGGTTACTGCGACACTACACCTCTATGGTTTGCAGGTACAACACCAAGACTCTGAGAGTTCAAAACATCCAATCCCTGAACATGAAGCAGAGGTACAGCTGTCGCATAAGACCATGAAACATGCAGTTGCAAGAATTATTCTCACCAGAACTTGGTGGTTCTAGTCATATGCCGCGAGTTATTTTGTTTTATCTTCTCCATTTGGCAACACTGCATCGTTGCAGAGGTTGCAGGGGATGTCTGATACGCTGTTACGAAAAATTGACATGAACTCACTCATCACATATTTGGTTTTTATTTAAAAAATATTACGGTAACACAGCTTTTAGTATTGTAACTAAAACTTCTGTAATGCGCTGTTAATTATTTAGACCTCTGAGGAAGTGGTATAGTGGTCTGACCACTCGCCTTCCACCTGAGAAATCCGGGTTTGATTTCCGGCTAAATAAATTACACATTTATTCCAAATGTTCTGAGGAATGCGCTCCCAAAGTATGTTGGCCGGACTGCGTAACAAGTTGTATATGCATCGACTGACTTGTTTATTCACCTCGGTACGGCCCACATTGCTGAAGGACCTTTAGGCTGTTTTTTCAATACCACAAAAACTTTCTTGAAGAACAACTCGGAAATACATACCCTTTATTCGCTCCCCCACATTTTTTTTGCCCGAAAGCGGTACGGTATCTCGAAAGTGACTGAGCCCCACTGAATATAATTTGACATTGTAAATACATATCCTTGTTTTCGCCAGAGCTGCGAGATATGTAGGGCCCTTGTGGCGCCCGCCGTGTGTTTTTGTGTGAGGGAGGCATGGGGCTAAGGGCGATGTTGACAGACTCATCTGGTGCGGTATCGCCTCTATACCGCAAGACACTGAAACGGCGTTAAATGGTATCGTAGATCACTTACCTGACACACTTTCAGTGGTGACCCCATCTTTTTATGGGTGGAAAGTTGTAAGCCAAGTCCATTGCAGTTTTCTAGAGTAGTTTTACAATAATCCTGTGAGTAGTTTTTCATATATATTGTATATTAAAAAGCTGTTTTTTAAGAGCTCCGAAGTGATTTTTTTTCTAATTGACGTGATGCTTTGAAACTACCTTTCCCGTTTGAAATGTAATTTACTGTCGTACATTGACACAATAGGTACACGCGGAATAGTTTCGTAAAAATCTGGCATTTACGACCACACTGAAACGTATTTTCAGCTGTTAGTAGTCGGTGCCCTTAACTTGTGTATCAGTCTTCAAAGTGTTAATTTTTATCTGGCTGTGTTTTCAGTCTAGCGCAAACCTCACAGTAATATTTCCCAGTCTGGCCAAAACAGCGGCACGTACGTACTCTTGGCGGCTCAGGGCAGCCAACTGCAATAAGTCCGCCTGTCTCGTTCGACTGTCATCAGCCGGCCAGTGCCGAGGTTTTTAATTTCCAGTTCGTCCGACATCTCCTAGCGCTCTCCCCTCCCTCCAATCCTGGCCATCACGTCCGAGAGACGAGAGCTCGTGGCATCCCGCAGTAATGGATACGGCCCCTAGTTTTTTTTTATCACCTGCGAATGTTTTTGCATGCGATTACTGTGCACGGTATTTCACATTGTGATGTGTGACGCATTCGCCAGTTTCAGTTTCGTCCGTTAAGGCTCGATGTCAGTCGCCGTATTGCATTTTATTATTTTTCGCTTTTTTTAAATTCTGGGAAGAAAAATGTTAAATATGCGATTATTCCTCAAATTCTATTTACATTTCGCTACAGTACAGACCTTGCGATTTAGCTGCTAACTTATAATTACGCCGCAATTTGTCGGGCAAATCATGAATATAAAAAATTTGCCACTCAAATTGCGGCGTAACTATAAGTTAACAGCTGAATCGCAAGGTCTCTACTGTAGTGAAATGTGAGTAGAATTTGAGGTATAATCGTATATTTAACATTTTTCTTCTCAGAATTCCAAAAAAGTTCAAAATAATAAAAAATTCAATATGGGGACTGAAACCGAGCCTTAAGGGCGCGATCTACAGAAATTCTCATCAGCGTGTTTTTATTTGTACCAGATGTTTTTTTTTTTTATTATTATTTTAGACACAAAATGTGGCTAAGTTTTGCTCTAAAACTTTTTATCTCGCATAGTTTTTACGCAAGGGTTCATTAAAGTTAAAATTTGCATGTTACCATTTTAAGGACGACACTAAAACCATCTGACATAAAAAAAAAAATACGATCACAGTGGATGAAGATGTCACGGGTTACAAATTCTCGTACATAAAAACCAAGATTTTTTTTTGTATTTAAATAAAATTGCTGAAATTTAAAATAAAAATTGAAGAAATTACATAAATAACCTTTTAAATATATAAAATTATGTTATTTTGTGGTTTGACATAGGCGAACTTGTAGCCTACAACATTGTTATTTATTGTGATTTTTTTTTTTTTCTCAGATTGGCAAGTGAGTTGGTTTTAGTGTCGTCCTTTAAACGGTAACATGCAAATTTTTACTTTAACGAGCCATTACGCAAAATCTATGCGAGATAATAAACAACAATAAGAGCAAAATTTAGTCACATTTTGTGTCTAAAAAGAAATCTGGTACAAATATAAAAAAACATGGAGATGAAAATTTCTGTAGACCGCGCTCTTTAGTAGCTGTAAACTCGTCGTGCTGAATTTTTCTTTGTAGGTTATATATTTATGATTCGATATTTTAGAAAGATTTATTTGAAGACGTAATATTATGCCTATATACCTTAACTTGCATTTGCATATTCTATTTGAGTAAGTAAATAAATCCCTAACCTTTTACTGAAAAATCATAGGCATAAAGTGTAACAGACTGTTAAGGTAAGGTATAGTTGGTCCGTGATAAAGTGAGAACTTTCGAAGACTTTGTTTTCTAGAATAATAATTGGAAAATAATGAATACTGTCACCTTCGCCGTTTGTTTTTGAGTGCCTTACAATCTGTACACTTTCATTGTTGCTTAGGCTTCGTTATTTGTATTAAAATGTTGCAGAAAAGTATACATTATTTGCAAAGAAGATAATAACTAGGGTTTTAAAAGTGCCCACATTATCTGGAACCACTTGTAAGTGGCTTTTACGTCTCGTCCACAGCGAGGCCGTTAGAGACGGTGGAACACAATTACTAGGGCCATGAATTTGTCGCGAAAATAATTCCTCTCCAGTTCGTTTCAGTGCCTTACTGCAGTCCTGATACATAGTCAGTGATTGGATGTTTTAATACTCGCGTATCTTCTACGCGCAAATCACAACAGACGTGTGATGTAAAGTTACTGTGATTGTCGCAGTCAAATAACAGACATCACTTCACAATGGAATGATGTCTATAACAATGAAGCAGAGCTGCAGATGTGCACGTAAGGCACTGAAACTGGGGAAAATTCTTTTCGCGAATAATTCATGGCTCTTAACAATTACGCGCCTTAAAACGGGGTGATTAGAAACACTGGGGTGAATAGAAACACAATTTTAAAGCTAAATTTTCGGTATAAATGTTGTTTTAAAAATTCAGTTTTTAGGTAGGCAAATTAAAACTGTTTGCAAGCAATACTTTTATTACAATTGTATTATTATTTTAAAGCAAAAGGTGTAAGTTAAGAATTTATTTCTAATTTTGTTTCTATTCACCCCAATGTTTCTAATCATCCCGTTTTACTGTATGATAGGAACTGGGAGAGGAGTCACCATGATATTTGTTACGGAACCATTAGAACATTTGCCTAGAGTGATTGCGGGAATCCATGGGAAATCGAAATCGCTCCAGACGAATGCTGGGATTGCCCCTTTGCAAAGGCCATGGCCGACTCACTATCATTGTCCCAAGTTGTGTTTCACGTCTCTAATGACTTCGCTGTTGATGAGATGTAAAGCCCATTTATTTTATCTTACCTTTAGTCCTCACTTTATCCAGAACGAATAAAGTGAGTGAGTGAAAGATTTTGATCACCGCTTAAGGCTCGGTTTTAGTCGCCATATTGAATTTTATTATTTTTCGCTTTGTTGGAATTCTAGGAATAAAAATGTTAAATAGGCGACTATACCTCAAATTCTATTTAAATTTCGCTACAGTACCGACTTTTCCATTTAGTTGTTAACTTATAATTACGCTGCCATGTGTGTGGCAATTTTTTTTATTTTCATAATTTGCCCGACATATTGCGACGTAACTGTTCATTTCTAGCTCTATTGCCACGCTTGTATTGTAGCTGAAGGTAAATAGAATTAGCGGTATAGTCGCCGATTTTACATTTTTTTTATCAGAATTCTAAAAAAGCGAAGGGTGACATGAGGTGAGTATAGAGCAGCGTCGGAATGAGGGGGCGGGGAAACGGGAGATCCCCGAGAAAACCCGTCGATCAACGCATCGTCCGGCATATGCGAAAGTCCGGGGACCGATCCCGCCGGGAATCGAACCCGGGTCGCCTTGGCGAGAGGCGAATGTTCTTGACCATTCGGCCACCGCGGCCCTGACCTAATAAAGCTGTATTCAATTACGCGGCGTAAACGTTCCCTCCTCGATGTCGTATCACACAGTGTTGAACGCATACTGTCTGTCGCCATGTAGTTCTCGTAGAGTGGAGCCACTACGTATACCTACGACGGGTGTAATACCCACGGCTCGGCCACAAATCACCAGATCCACCGCCGCCTGAATTTCCACTCCAAACAAACAATTTAGACGGAAGTAGTTTCGACCGTGCCAGCGGAGGACGCATATAAAAAGTCGCTGGATGTTTGTGGAATTTATTGCAGTCGCGGGGGTGAAATTATTGGGTAACGCTTCCCGCTAAAACTTGAGAAGGAACGGTGAAACAACCATAAATATTTTTTTGTAAAAAAAATGTTCGTGGAGGTTTTTTGTGTACAATTCGGCGAACAATTATCTTATGCAATTTGTCACGGGGTAGGAAATCGTTTTTTAATTTCTAAAACAACACAAAACTAAGACCCTTTCCTCCTCCTTTGTAATTATTATTTAAAATGAAATAATTGAAAAGTGATATTATTTCGTTTGAAAGCTAATAATTCCGAATTAATTTTTAAGTATAAAGTAATAGATTTTTTTTCTAAGCCGCCTTGTTGTTTTTCACAGACAATTTCCCCCTTCCCCATTTTTGTATGCTGTTATTTATATACAACCTTTAACTCACGTCCCTTTTGTCTAATTGATGAGCAGGGATAATTTATATCCCACTGAAAGGATGACTACTAAATCTCAGCTAAGTTGCCAATTTATGCCCCAGGCAAATTATCTAACTTACTACTCTGGGCTTAGTTCTGACTTCGTAACATTTCTTATTTTCTCACCCATTCCATTTTTTTATTAGATTTTTTGGGTGATAGATAATTTCATATCGAGTTGCTGAATCACACGCAAGTCTCTTTACAAAAAGCCGCAGGTGAAAGCCTCATCGACAGGTCTCGGCTAGGAGTACATCAACTGTCCGAATGTTCAACTTATGTATACTTTTTCAAGTTCCTCCACTTCGCCCATGATAAATATGTATGTCTCGTAATATTTTTAAGGGTAACCAGCTTCTAAGACGAATGTTCACTGCTGTACTATGTAGGACAGATAATACGTCCAGCCGATATCATTTGTATCAACTGTCCGAGTGTTTAACTGCTCTGCTCTTTGGGTTAGATGATCCATCAGACAGAAGATATGTGTATCAACTGACCGAATGTTCGAGATTAAGTTAGATTAGTTTAGTTTATGTTAGGTTTTGACGCTTTCGGACATTCGTACATCGGTCAGTTGATATAGACATTGTTGATGCCAGACACATGCACCGTTATTGATCTGAACAGTAAAAAAATGCCAATAAAAGGGCTTAATACTGTTGGTTGGCTGGGATTTTAAATGTGTAGTCATCACGCCCATTGTATTTCTAATTTGTGGTTCAAGAAAGAGAATCTTCTATGGTATTAATCAAAGGAAAGCGCTAGTAAAAAGTTAGGACAGCAGTTGAACATTCTGACGGTTTAATCTGATCCTCTGTAGTCACGGGGGCCGCGGTGGCCGAATGGTCAGACCATTCGCCTCCCACCAAGGCGATCCGAGTTCGATTCCCGGCGGGGTCGGGCCCCGGATTTTCGCACGTGGGAATCGTGCCGGACGATGCCGCTGGTCGGCGGTTTTTCTTGGGGATCTCCCGTTTCCCTTGCCCTTTCATTCCGGCGCTGCTCCATACTCACCTTGTGTCACCCTTCACCCGCGTTAAAGACCTCGAATGTGAGCGCTGACCAGAAACCTCTCAACGCACACAGTGTACTCGCGGTAACTAGGGGCGCAGTGCAGTGCAGTGCGGGCGGGCGTGAGGAAGGTGTATATGTGGCGTGTTTGATGGAGGAGAGATAAGGGCTGGAGGTGGAAGAATTAATCGATGAATCGATTGCGGCGCGGGAGGGATTGAGACTCCCCCGAGGGCTGAGAACTCGGCGACGTAATTGTGGAGGAGGGTCGCGCTCAAAGGCAGGTCGTGGTAGTCTTGTCAAAGGAACGCCGAATGGGCGATATTCCCTCGCAGAAGGGAGGATTTCTACCCGTCAACCCCTGCGGCCAAGAGACACGGAGCCTGGAGTCTTGTTCAGTTTCCTCCGCACGAACACGCACTGCCAACACCCATGACACATGCTGCAGGTGTTCACGCAAGGCATTGAATCAAGTTGGAGCTAAATTATCCACTGGCTCTAATTATGCAGTCTGTTTGTTATTTACACTGCTGTGAGCTTATTAACAACCTGCGAAAAGATAAAACAGTAATGTAGAGGCAAGATTATTTCGCGTATTGATTCTAGGTTAGATTGAATGCAAATTGTGTCTGTGATAGACGACACCTGTTTTAACACATCTTTGACGACTGCAAGCCAGTTATAAATAAGGAAACAAGTCGTGGTGGTAACACGTATTACTGTTAGAAGCCAATGAATATTTGACTTTGGCCAGTGCGTGTATAGGTCTGAGAAGCCTAGACTGTTGCCAGATCAACACGCGATATGCTCGTGCGTCTAGTGATAAGTCGGGACTGGAAAATTTCGTGAATTCAATTACCTGTAGGCTAGAATCAACTATATCCTATGCATACTCAAGCCTCGACTATTTGTCCACTAGCTGCTACTCAGCGGAACAACAGACAATGATCGAATAGACGGGGCTTGAGTATCCATAGTATAATGGATTCTAGTCTACAGGTCATTGAATTCGCGAAATTTTCCAGTCCCTAGTGATAAGTAAATAAGCCCATTGCAAAAATAGTAGATGTCACCTTTTCGTCCAAATTGAGTTATGAATAGAAATACAAAGCACGATGGGTAGAGACACTGGAAAATCGCGAAAATGTTTAGCATAGTCTCCAATAAACTATAGTATATTAACCGTGACACGTGTGAACAGTTTTGTGGCGAATCACACACGCTGTGTATTCAAGCGCACAGTTCTAACTGGGCCTGTTGAAGAAAGAAACAATGCTTCAAATAAACCATAGCCAATGTTGATACAAAACATTCAGTGTTATATACAGCATGTTGGAACCCAGCAAATAGTCAACTATTCCCGCGATTTTTCAGTGTCTCTAACGATGGGTGTAGAATCTACTACCAGAATTCCATAGCAAGAACGTTAACTGTTAATGAGTAACAGCAGTATTCATTTCAACATACATTGTTTCAGTGAAGCTGTTTCGAACTTTATAATTGCTCTACAGCGAAATACGTTCCTAGTGACATCCATAATTTTTGCATTGGACTTTTCAAATATTTACTGTACTTTCAAATGCGCTGACGTTATACCGTGTATATAATATAACTAGAGATGATGGTTTATCGCGGGAAAACGTGACTATTTGTTGGGTTTCTACATACGTTCAACTTATGAAAAGCTCACTGACTTTTTTTCCCTGTACGTGGAGCTGTTGCCCTATTTGACTGAGCCAATAAGAATTCAAATACAGGCGTGTATCACTCAATCATACAGTTGCAAGAAACTATAGTGTTTTCAATGGTATGTTGACACAGCAGATTTTCGCAATATATCATCATGTCTAGTATAACATTTTTGTAACTGTTTTGTGAATGTTTGTTACGTACCTGGTAACACGTACGTCAACAAATATTTCTAAGAATATGACGTGAGTTAGAAATGGTGGAAAATAGCAATAATCTTTCATGCCATCGTATTTTACAATACAGTGAAGCTGCCTGCGCCTTGTTTGGTTCTAGTTGTTTAAGTATTCAGCAACGGCGCACTAGAGTGACCCCCGCGGACACACGGAGCACAGCGTTGTGTTCTTTTTCTTCTGTGTATGGCCAAAGACAGGGCTGTGCGTCTGTGCGTAAACAGCCAACCCGAGTTATTATTATTAATTTTTAAATAAAACTGTTAATCACGATAAGTACTGTGTGAAAACGTGAATCAGATGTATTTATTTTTCGAAACTTCCTAATGTGTTTTTTCAACTAATAACTAGTTTTTAATATTATTTATTAACTCTAAAATGGAGCAAATATCGTAGAACCTCCGCATAGATTTGTTGAAAATTGTTGTATTATGTAGCCTAATTTTTTCGAAGAGAAACATTTTACAATTTCGGCTATCTAACGACTTAAATTAAATGTTATTTAGGTCAATAAATAGTCTAAATTGCATCATTATTTGGCTTGAAGAATTTAGGCTACGTAACAACATATTCTCAGTATATATATGGGAACGGTTTTATGATATGTTCCCTTTTTTATAATTTCAAAAATAGTAACTTATACAATAAACAACGTAAATGGGGACCCGTACCCTTAAATAAGTGTCCTTAAATTTAAATATTTTTTAGTTTTCTTTATTCTTTTTTATATTTTAGTCTTCTTATTTTCTGAAATATTTGAAACTAAAAAGTTAAATGCATTTTGGATCACATTATAACATTAACACACATATGTATGTATGTATGCATGCATGTAGGTGTGTATGTGTGTGTATGTAAGTGTGAATGTATGTGATCGATAAGTTCCGATACCGTTTGAACGATCACCCTGAAACATGGCACATATACGCATTCATTCATGGTGAAAGTATTTATGCTATCCATTTTACTCGTAACTCTCCAACTCGCCACTAGAGGATGTTGCAGCGCATCAACTCCTATGCCTAAATATGATGCGTTTATGTGTAAGTAAGGTTAATTCTACTACAGGTTAGAAAGAAAATATACGTTTTCTTTTAGGAGAGTTTGGCACAGGGAAAATTTCTGCCGCTAGATTCGCTGCTGTCGCTAAGGGACCAGAAAAACCGTCGTACACTTGTATTTAAATAGGTTTTAAATTACAGAAGTCATTCAAATTAATCTTAAAGTGAAAATAAACCAATTTCACGTTTTAAATTATCAACTTTAATTAACTTTCAATACAGGAAAGCTTTGCGATTGGTCAGTTTATATTTCTTACCGACATCAGCGTTCAAGCGGCAGATATTTTCCCTGCGACAAACTTTTAACATTGATCTTTCTAACCTGTAGAGGAATTAACCTTAGTGTACGGCATAACATCGATGGAGCGCTAAGGGTAGCGTTGACCGGCGTATGTAATGCAGTATTCACCTCTACACGTAAGCCACTCATCTGGCATGCATTCATTATGGGACTTTAAGCGGTGACCTTTCCATCGCATGTTTATATTTGTCTTTGAATACGGTTGGTAGTAACCATGGAGCTCGGAAATCACTTTCCTAATATTCACGCTGAATGTTTGATATTACAGTGGCGTAGTTTAAATTTGTTCCTATTTTTAGACACCTAATTTAATGCACATTAAGTTGTTTCGTCAAAACAGGAATAATTGCACTAAGAACAAACGATATCTTGGTGGAAATCTGTGTGAAGTTTCAAGAATTAAAGCAGTACAGCCGTACCTCACTTTTGGTAATGAGATTCTGAGTACTCTGAACTATCAGTAGGATGTGCGCGTGTTCAGGACTTAGCTGAAAACAAATTGGAAAGTTCATCCCATATAGAATGGCTGATGCTCAAACCCGAGGTGCAGCCAGTGTAATGCATGGGGAGGAGAGGATAAGAGTAAAGAAAAGAAAATACGGTAAATTGTATTCTTCCATATAAGGCGAGCAGTTAACTGTTTCATTTCATCTTCCATATCTGTTTTATTGCTGATTGTGATACCGTACACCAATGCTTGACTTGCCTTTTGGACTCCATAATGGAAAGGCCGAGTCTTTTAATTATTTTGTTAGTCTGAGAACCGAGCATAAGAGTGGAGCAGAATTTTTCACGGCTGTGTTTTTGACGCGAGATGTTTTAACGCCGATTGTCAAATGTCTGTTTCTCAACAAAGCATACGTGATTATTTTTAATCATAATTATTTTCTGGATATCTGACTGCTGTTGTGGTTTATTTAAAATTGTTATGCCCAGATGTAAACAGTACGGTTTGATAATACATTACATTTCTTTGTAAATACTGTGGATAGAACACATGCGTAAACATGACACTTTTTGCGTCAGTCGATGAAAGGAATATGGACTGTGTATGGCGGTAAATGTAGTGACATGAAATTTTCGTGAAAATACTTTTCATCAGCTTATTTCATTGCCTTATGTACACTTCTGCATTTCTGCTTCATGATCAAAGATCGGCGATCTGATATAGGCTGTTCACTATTAACTGAGATCTCATCAGAACTTGTAATTAATTAAAAAATTGTTTTATTGTGCTAATAGATGTTAACTGTTCAGTGTGTCGAAACATTTACACCGGTTTTCAGTTTCATATAAGTTTTCATATTAAAAATAGTAAATATGGCTGCAAAAAAGCTGAAGGGAAATTTATGCAGTGCTCACTTTATCGTGAATGGCCTATAGTTTTAAGTCTCAGCGTCTTGCAGTTATATTCGCAAATCACAGACTTGTGGTGTCGCAGTAATCTTGTTCTGATTGGCACATTCAAATAAGAGACGCCTCTCAACAAATACAAGCTGCCAATGACCGTGAAGAAGGCTGTAGACGTGCACGTGGAGGCACTGGGACGAGCTACTGTAAAACATATTTTCGTGAAAATTTTCCTCCCTCCATGCCGAAAGGCGACAGGGAGATCTTGTTGCCTGAAACAGTGCCTGAACATGAACAAGTGCGAGATGTTTGGTCAGTACCTAACATCGAGGTCTTGAGCGCTGGAGCGGCATCGTCCGGCACGATTCCCACATGCGAAAATCCGGGGGCCGACCCCGTCGGGAATATCGAACCCGGATAGCCGTGGTGGGAGGCGAATGGTCTGAGGATTCGGCCACCGCGGCCCCCTGACCATAAAATAGACTCAGTTTAAATGTATTCGTTACGAACGAGTTATGATTGCAACTTGTGTGGTTTGTTATTCCCAACGAAGAATATTCTGCACACTTATAACTCATTACGGATCACGAAAGAGGAGCAAAAAAGTTTTGCTTCAGAAAAAACGCGGGAGGACACGATCGTTGCTTATACAGGATTGTAAGTACCTACCTTGCGAATAACAATTTTCGGCAGTCTATATTTAAGGATGCCGTGACGGCCTTGAGGCACAGAATAAATTACTGTAGAAGCGCAGGCATGCTCGGCGGCTCCTCTGAAGTAGGAGTGCGTACGTAGTCACCGATTGGTCGCGCCATTTCGAGGAAGGTTCCCGCAGTTGCTCGGCTGCCTACCGTTTATCGAGGTTCTTAGTCTACTCTAAGGAGATGCTGGTTGTAAGATGCCTGGCTGCAAGGTTTGCGAACCTATACTCCGGGTGTAACGATACCTAATCTAAATTTTTAGGTATTTACTGTCCAGCAGCGCTGCTAGTGAGCAGTTTAGAAATTGCATATCGTTTTAATGGGTCTTTGCTATGGTGACCGGAAAGGGAAATATAATAATATTTATTTCATTTGGAAAATACGGATGTTCTTCTATTTTTTACAATTTCAAATCGGATACTTCAAAATAAATCCATGAACTTTACGAACAAATAGATCAGCATACGCACGCGTACACACACACGTACTTACGAAACATGTATTGTAAACAAACAACTTGTCAGATTCTCGTAATTGATTATTTTTATTTATTCCTTCTGCGTAAGAATTTTGTATCGTGTGTATGGCTCAGGCATGAAATATTGTTTTGTGAAATATTAAAATTGTGTTGTAATTTTGTGTAATGAATCGATTGCGCTATAAGGACCTTATTCCTTAGCTGGTCTTAAAATATGATTTTAATAAATGGAATGTACTCTCGTAATGAGCGATAAGCACCTTTGCAAATTTTACTCTAAATATTTCGTATTTAGTGACCTTGTGTGGGATTATCTTAGGGCGCTAAACAGCTAATTGTATCACGGTTCTCAACAATTGGCCAGTTCTTGTTGAAATGCGACAGTCGTGTCGTTTCTCTAACGGTGATGCGTTCATTAGTTAAGTACGTTATTTACGAACGGAAAGTACGATAGTCAGTGTTCTTGTAATGTCATTTTTTCCCCAAGGCCAGCAGAAAACGTGATGTTCTAATTCCAAAACGCCAACCATTGCTCCTTCATCCTCCCCCTTCTCCAACCCCAATTAATACGTCAGGCAGACGGCACGTGTAGGAAATATTATTTGAATCATTACATTTTCAGACAGAATTATATTAGTTTGTATGTCATCAATGCTATTATGTTGCTAGACGCACAGTTGTAATGTGTCAGTCACATATATTTACAGAACATTCGACTATAACCTCTGTGTTGATTTTCATTACGCGACGGCCAGATTTAATTCATGCTTGCAGAAAACGAGATAATGCATCGTGTTTATTTTTTTCGAGGCACGCGCCATTAAAGTTTTAATCGCCGGTCATGAATTATCCGGAACAGGCCGCAGATAATTCAACCGCTGGGGGCGAAGTCTCGTGAACAGCTGACCACCTCATCTGCTAACAATTACAAATTACCATTTATCCGGTGGTAATGCTCTTTTAATTCATTTCTCCCTTGCCTCGCTAACAACTGCGCTGCAAAAGAATTATCTAATTGAGTGTCTAGTTACAATTAAACTTGTGCTAACTGCAGATTTTCTCTTCTTATTGATGGTTTTGTGTGTTGCTGCCAACTGAAACAATGATAAATTTGCTATCGTTTAGCTGCGGGAAAAAGTTGTATAAGATCCTAATTTCAATTTCGTGCATACGAAACTTTTTTAAAATATGTGTAGAGTCCCGGATATTTCGCGGGTTCAACAACCACATGGCTAGACTCCACAGTACTGTATACAATCTGTCCTCAGATACTTTGTACATTGGCTGCTGATCCAGTGAGTGAGCATTTGCACATATAACGATGTAGCGCGGCAGTCCATGAGTGTTGTTACGCATGTCCGCCATTGGCTCGCAGTCTTCAAGGTCACGTTTAATAAACGATGACCCGATCGAAAAAGTTTCCAACATACACATGACTTAGAAATCCATCCTCTCCTTAGCTGAATCCGCGAAATTTCCGGGACTCTAAATATGTGCCATTGCGAGTGAATACTGCGGGGTTGCAGAAAAAAAAACACAATAATAGCAAACAAAAAGAAAAGTAGCCAACTGGGTGTTCCTCAGTCTTCCACATGTTCCTGAAGACGCGTTCCTGAAACATTGCTTCTGTTGTCGAAGAAAGCCTGCTACTTTTCGTCTGTTTTGTTTTTGTTGTACAGTCCATTGTGTCGCCATTTTGAATGCACCTTATTTTGTTGCTTTAATTTTACTGTCCTTCCTAGATGTTTTTTTTTTTGTGTCGTCCACGGCCATGAACCGTTGTGTCGTCTTTCTCTCTTGCCACTATTCCGTTCCGGAATTATTATTTGTAATGGTTTTATTAATTTGTACGCGTCGTATTTCGGGATACTGCTGTATTATTTTCTGGAATTACCTGTGTGTTATATTTTTGTTGACAACAGTCAATACTGGCTTTTTGTTATTTGTTTTTATTTTTACTGTGTGGCTCTCCTGCAACACAGCAGCATTCGCTCGCAATGACGTACGTGAAAAAAAAACCGTTAATTTTGTAATACCAACCTTTCTCATGTATTTTTCAAAGATCACTTCAATATCATAGCCTAACATTCCAAGACTACGACCGGGTCAATAACTACGCAACAATACAATGTCGCTAGAAATGCATTTCGTAAACTACGCAACAAAATTTCACTCGTTTATAAACATCACAAGCGACACGATGTTGCCAACGCTACCACTCAAAATTTCTAAAATGTAACATCAAGTTTCTCTCTGTGTTTTTCTATTACGGTTGTGTTTTGTTACTCATCTCTGTTTGCTAAATATTCTGTTGTTGAGGTATTTTGAAATAGTAACCAAATAAATATAGGCACCGCGAAGACGTATTCTAAACAAACACACAAAAAAAAAATTAACGAGATGGCGGAACCACAGCCTTCTACAGACAATTGAAACTAGTTTCGAATATTTATGCCAAACAAACTGTCGATATAGAAGGCGGTGATACGCATGAAGTTGAAAGTTGGTGAACTCTTGCGTTATCGTCTTGCGTACTTGCGTTTCTTGCATATTTTATAAACGGGTATATTTAGATTTTGTATGTTCAATTTTCTGCGTCTTCCGTTGTTGCGTAGTTTGTAAACCCGGCCTAACCGAACAGTGTTCTAGGCCGTTAACGTTAAAGTAAGCACTTTACAAGACCACGGCCTCCTATTTGTATTTTTTTTGCGGGTATTATTTTGTGAATTCTGCAATGTAGCAGATATAGTAAAACCTTAACGTGCATGTGTCGAAAATATTTTTTTCTAAACGTTAAGTTAACGAAAGCAATTGTTAAACTTTGCGATATAGTACGTTGTAAAAAACGAGGTTAAATTTTGTGTGCAAGTTCTTGACTGGAGCAAATCTTAAGGACATGGGCCCGAGTTTCTTCGCATTTAACGACAATTATTTTTTTTTAACATAAATGGGAGCCGATATAGTAAAATCGCTTTGTAACTTTGTTGTGACTGATTTAAACTGCATATACTCATGTCGAATCAGAAGACTGCTACATAGTTGCTAATTGTTAATTAACGAAATTTCCTTTTAATTTATAAATTAGCTATATTCATCATACTGTTTGTCTCGAAAAATTGCATTGCATAGTAAAACCAATTTGCAACAAAATTACGAAGCAATTTTACGATATCGACTCTCGTATGCATTTTAAAAAATAATTCTCTCGAAGGCCGAGAAACTCGGGTCCAAGCCCTTAAGGGAGAATTTCGTGATTGAAAGTTGATATTGAAAACCAACATTTGTTAGCATGACCAAAAATAAACATAAATAAGTATTGAAGTTTTGTTTGCGGTTTAGTAATACGAATGGATAAATTGTTTCGAAAACTTTACACGTTCAGTAGACAACGGGGTTGGTGAAGTAATTTTTCACCATTGCATTTATTTTTGCTATTAAATGACACAGTTTGTAGCAGGGGGCTGCAATGAACAAAAATGGCCCCTTGTCGCAGTAACCTTAAGTGAACCGTTTTTGAGAAAGTGGACTTAGAAACGTTGGAGCCTTACAAGTAGGCAACCCGCGATACGAACGAAATACGACCAACCCAATCATATAAATAGTTATTTATAAGTTTTATTAAATAAAAAAATGTATAATTTCGATTTTAACACGTCATTGCGGGTAACTACAGAATACTGAAATGTGTTTACACAACAAGATATCAGAGAGAATATCTACAAATTGAACAGTACAGCCGGAGTTAGAATAACCCACCACATATGTCCAACCATAATCTGACCGTCAGTCACGTAGCAACAACCAGTGAGAGATATCCGTTGATTCCATTTGTCTGTCCATCAAAAGATTCCCAAGTTCTGACTCGGGTCGACG
Organism: Medauroidea extradentata; assembly: GCA_003012365.1. NCBI lineage: Eukaryota > Metazoa > Arthropoda > Insecta > Phasmatodea > Phasmatidae > Medauroidea > Medauroidea extradentata. The sequence continues at coordinate 12,803 of PNEQ01029558.1, read as the reverse complement.
GATGAAACTACACCGTTTTGCTGTCCTTATCACACATAAAAAACAAATTATGTTTAGTTGATTAGAAGGCTGTGCGTTGCTCTTTTGTTTCTTTGCCATATGGTATCCGTAATTACGTTCAGCTACGAGTATTTTGTAAATCAGATTTCATGCCTACTACGGACCGATGACGTATTGTTGTAAATCGCTTGGCTAAAAGACAAGTGATCGGATGTCGGACGGACGGATTGCGTACTGAAGCGACGGATTATAGAAGTATCTCCAAATATTTATTCGTTCCAGATATAAATTAATCGAGTTTTTGGAGCCGAGCAGGCTTGATGAGAACTTAATGTGCTTCACCAAAAGTTGTAACTGTAGCTGCAAGCAGCTTATGAACTGCTCGTTAACTCTTTGGTTGGTGATAACGATTTTTTACAGTCGTTAGGTCCGCATGTTAAATGTCCTGGAAGACTGTGTTTCTTAAATTTGCATTTTCTTACCAGCGCCAGTTGTATAGTTGCTCGATGATGATGTTTCTTGTGCTGGATGTTCATCAGGCCCATGTTACCCCGCTCCAGGTTGTTCCCTAAATTGGACAGATGTAGTTAGTTCCTTTTGCGTGTTAAGATATGGAAGATCGCCACCATCTTGATTTTTTGTATTTCATGTCATAACTTTTCTTCTGCATAAATGTATGCAACTTTAACGTGGGAATTTTAGGCATAAATCTTTATTTTCCTTTTCTGTTATTGTTACAGATAAATTTGTAGTTAGAACATTCTTATTACTTTCTTAACTGCAATTCTATCTGTAACCTCAGTAACGAAAAATAAATAATTATAACCTCTAAAATGCCCTTAATATGTATTATATTCTGTAGTTAGGTTAAAGTTGCATACATTTACCCAGAAGAAATACTATGACACAAAATACAAAAATTCAAAATGGTGACTATCTTTCACTGATAGGCTAAGGCTATTTATTCTCTCTTGTTTCTACTGTTTTTGCAATAATAATAGTAATAATAATAATTATTATTATTTTGCTTAAACAAGAGCAGGCATATACAATCTGTTTGGTAGTTTTCTTTAAAATGGATCTTGCCGTATTTTTTTTTAAACAAAAAATTATATGGTTTCGACTATAAAGTCAACTAACCAGAGTTTTGTTAATTAAGTAATTTGCTAAAACCGTAATATTTATCCTACTACCTTGAAAAAAAAAATTGCCAACATGGAGAAGACGATTTTGAACAAAACTGCTCAACAGATTATTTGGTATCTTCTCTCGTTCACGCGTAAAAAGTTAATATCGCTCAGAAAAATGACCCAAGAAACTATGACAAAATATATATGTTTTCTGCTTTTGCATACAATATTTTATTATTTTATATGCGTTTCGTGCCGATTCAAAACATTTTTAAACACCATCGTCAATGATTTAGCTAATATCACAGGTTCCAGTGTTACTTGAGGAAGGCATTTATTGTTTTTTTTTTTTTTTTTTGTTACCAAAAATATTTAAACTGGCAAAGAAATTATAATTTGTGTCAAGAAATAGAGTATTTATCTAGCCTTATAATTGTTGTTTTTCTTCCTAAACTAAACTGGTCTAAATTTTCTCCGTATTTCAGTGTTTACCTGCCTTGATACCTCAAAAAGCTCATCTTCTTCGTTTTCAGTTGGTTTCATTTGATTAAACGAAGTAATATTTTGAGCAAGTTATGAATGCTTTAGAAAACCTGTTAAGCTGTACTCCCTCACAACGACTCCTTAAATTGAACTAATAGTTTTGTATGTTTTTAAATTTCACGTGACGGGATCCTTCCAAGATACCATATTCGGGAAGAAAGTTTGAAGAATCACTCGAGGCAGTTGTTTTCACGTTATTTGTGCAGCGAAAGTTTAGTTTATTTCGTGACGGAGAAATGAGGTATAACTTGTTAGTATCTAACGAAATTTCAGTATGTCGTCACGTCCTACGACGTACAATAGTTTAACTGTTCGCGCGCCAACTCTTGAGTCCCTGGCGTGTATGCACTTTTCTTCGTAAACGTCATGTACGCTACAGTAACACAATCAAACATGTCCTAACTTACGAAGTTACTACGGCTAGCATGTGCGTCGCATGCTATTGGGTGTCGTTATATGTTTACTGGCGGAAAACACGTACCCGCCAGGGACTCGGAGCTGGTGCGCGGACATTAGGTACCTACTTAAGTATTGTCCGGACATGTACTTATGTTATAATTCAGCTATGGTTCCAGAGACCTGGGCGCTTGGCCATCTCATCTGGGTATGTCCAAGACTTCAAAGTTACGTTTACGGACAAATCAGAGAGCCATTGTCGTAGGAGAGCTTTAGGCGCAATTACAGTGCATGTGAAATATTGTATTTACTCAAATTTTTTATTCAAAATATGTGTGAAAGTACGTTACCTCCTGTGCACCAGCTCATTCGAGAAAAAGCACTAATTCGCCGATGACGTGGATGGAAGGCAGAGCTGTAAATTTGGATGTCATAATATTGCTTTATCTTTATTTCCTTATTGTTCTGTTTTTTCTTCTGCATGCAGCGTTGTGTAACACTGTTGTTTTGTTCTGCATAATTTAACTCTGATTTGCAAGGAATAGTTTTACTACCCAGTAACTGTTACGATGTGGCCACGTGGTGTACATTTCCTTGGTATCATGAAAAGTAAACAGGTAATTAACCTTGGCAGTAGCGTTTCTGTTCGCTAAACACGAATGCTTACAGTTTGTGTTTGTTTTGTTGCAGGTACGTGTGGAATGCACAGCGTGTAGAGTGGACGTGGGGCGGGAGGTACTGATTGTCACGTACAGGTACGTGTCTTACTTAAGTACACATGCTGGTGCGATGTGGAGATGTGTTTGTTACCAGCTGGTCTGTGAAGGGCGCCTCCTGTCCTGACGGTGTCTCGAGCTTCAGCCGTATTTCTGTCATTTAAGAGGGGGTGGGGGGTCGTTTTAATATTTTTGTTTTATTTGTACGAGATATGAATATTCAATGCGGTTTTTATATAGGTCTTGGTGTAACCAGTGATGCTATTCTTCAATGTAAATTATTTCATTTTTCTAAATTAGTTTGTTTTCCTTTCTAGCATGAAACCGATGTACGTAAATTTGGACTTTGACATGCCATTACATAAAAACTATGAAAGCTAAATAATTTTCACAAAAATACTGGGGAAATGTATGTCTACACAACAAACCATACCTAGTACAAATATTAAAGTAATTTCAAACATATAAAAATTTCCGTAAACTCCCACGATAATGCTGGAGTTACAATCATCCTTCTCGCACCTTCGGCCAATCGGGAAACTTCTAATATTTCCATCCGTCCAACTGTCGAAAAATTGGCAAGCTTCAACTTTTGACGAACAACGGATGATAAAATAGCCTTCTAAACGTGGCGGCGATCGTTTCAACGACTATATTCTAATAAGGCTGTGATGTTTGGATTATTATTTTTCTTATAGAGTACTGCCGATTTTAGTAAACATTTAAATACTAACATAAATTATTTTCTTTGCATAATGCTTACTTAAATTAAAGCATAAATAATATTATTAGTAAATATTATGATCGCAAAAACAGTCATAGTTTAATTAATAAATCTGTAAAAATAAGTAAATTGTTGAGGATAATTTTTCGGCCCATAGATCTTGTTTGTACGTTGGTATATGTTTGAATACATTTTGCGAAAAAAATATTACTATTTGATTAAACATTTGTGTAAGTTAGTAACAAGCTATAAGTTTCCTTAAAAAAGTTTAAGAAGCAATTAACGAAACGTAAAAATCCTGTATGACTGCCATTTTATCCCAGCTGTCATCTTCCTACGAGATACCTTATTAGTGCAGAGAATTGATATACAGTCGTATGACATACATATGTATGTATGTTTTATTTTAAAAAATAATGCACAATTCTTTGAAAATAAGCTTGATTTTTTTTGTATACATTTTTATGTATGCCTACTTAAGGGAGCAAAAAAAGAAGGTCGGGTTTACTGTTAAAATACGTTAAATCAGGATGCAAAACAATGTAGCAATTCTTCAATAGGCAGATATTAGGTTGTTAAAAAAACCATCAAAGTCATTGTAAAACTACCAGACTCATTCTTGTACGCATACAATTAATGTCACCTAAATATAAGCTGAAGAATTCCTGCTTATGTTGTCAAGAGAGAAAGTTCAAACCCCAATTAAGGAGGCTTAGAGTTAAAACTTATTTAATTTAACTAACTTCCGTTGAAACTGTAGGTGAATTGTAGTTTGACGGTTGTCTCAGTTTGGCTTCTCCGAGTCCTTGTGGAGGAAACAGACGCCAATTGAGCGCATTGTGCTTAGAGGCGACCAATCAAGTGGCGAGAGAGTAAGATTCAGCCTTACAGGCCACGCGCTTCCAGGTCCAGATTTTGTTGTTTGTAGTGCAATAACAAACAAATTAGATCTTGATATTATTTTGCACGTGTTGTTTGAAAACCAAAGGATCAATATTTTTTATGTTGTATTAGTATAAATGTCTACAGAATTATGATTTGCTGGTTGATCTTCTAATTTTAACTCTGCTTTATTAGGAGGACTACGTGCTGTTGCACAAATAATTTCTTATGAAGTAAGTTGATTTTTGATTTTGTTATATTTTATTTTAAAAATTTGTAGGTATTGTTTGCTTGGTATTTATTATCTTCAATATTGTGGTTGATATATATATATATATATATATATATATATATATATATATATATATATATATATATATATAT
>PNEQ01029557.1:0-70060 GCA_003012365.1 Medauroidea extradentata | reverse complement strand
TTGACACAAATAGAGGTCCTGTGGAATTGGCGAATGCGCACAGGGAGAGATGGATGACTGTTGAAATGAAATGAGGTCAAGGATTAATGGAGCACTCACTCACCTATCAGTTGTTGTAGACCTTCGATCTCTAGAAGTTCAATGCTAGTACTGCCCTTGTGTTGTTTATGTATTGAAGCACACTTAAAGTCACACTGGCAAAGCTCTGACTTGTGTACCAGAACTACCTTTGTTCTACTACTTAGTCGCGAGTCCGACCGACGCGACGACGCCATGACAATATTACCGGAATCCATCCGGCCCGGAGGACCAATGTTTACGCCGACATGCGTTTATTTTGATTTTGAACTACATGCATATATACATCACTCCAACAAACAATCTCACTGCAAGCGTCCGATCACGAGTCCTCATGCTGACTGACTGCCGTGTCCAGCCCAGAAAACCTGCTACCAGCCCGCCTGCCTGTCCCAACCCCCATCCGCCAGTGTCCTCACGGTCATTGTTCGCCTCCCTTCACATTCCTAAGCCATTGTCCATAGGCGTGCCTTGCCTCGGGGGTAAGTGGGGTTGAGCCGGTGCCGGTGCTTGCCCTGTCGTGCTCCACAGCATGTCTTCACTCAAACAGCCTCAACAGTACCTATCCTTCTGTTAAAACAAGTAGTTTGTAAGGTTATATATTTATATATATATATAATATTGTGTAACAAGTGAAGTTGTGAAGTATGTAACAAGCGAGTATTCTTTTCTGTTCTTCATAAACTGCAACATTTTGTAATAGTAGTTGTAAAATGTAAAATATATAATATAAAATAAAATAAAATATATTCTTTCATTTCAAAATGGTGTAACAAGTATGTAGGAAAAATCGCAGTGTAATATAATGTGCAAAGACAGAAAAAAGCTGAATGATATACATACGCCGGCCATCACCACAGACTTGTTACATGTCACACAATAGTGTGTGACAGGTTCCATACTTCAGTGTTAACACTGACCAATTGTAAATTAAAGCATATATTTCTAAATGCAGTTATTAAAACATATTCAGTAAATACATTTTAACATATTATATGTTAAAAAACACACACAATTTAAAGGTAAAACACTACAGTTCGTACTCAGCAGTAAAACAATTCAAATATATATAATATAATATTTTTAAAATTATTACAGACATTTACGTCGTCTATCTATAGCTTATAGTTTTCTTGCTTTCTGCTAGGTCTCGACTGTCATATTAGAGACGGACGAGCATGGCAGCACACACAAAGTAATATTTATTTACTAATGACTTCCGGGGAAACAGAGGCCGTCGACAAGGGTCGCACAGTAATTATGTTTTCCGAAGACCAGATGTAATCTAATGACGACAGCCATTAATTCCCGCTAACAGCGAAAATAGCAAGACATGAGTCACACATCCTGTGAGTATGCTCGAAACATATGCTACTTCCTGCCATGCAGATCTCACAAGACACATTCAAAGAAGTCTCTTTACAATTTTCAAATTAATGGCAATATATTGTGTTTATATTCCCAAGTCACCGAGCTCTTTGGTAAACCATGCCATAGAATCAATACGCGATCTCCACTACATCTGAGTATTTTATCTACAAGATACTAATATGGACTCTTGGCCAGTTTCATTTCACAGTCATAAAACCCACCTTTCATAGGAAAGTCTGTATGATCTTGTAGAATATACGTCCGAGGGTTCGTTTCAATCACAGCAATAATTTTAAATATTTCATAACTAAGGTTCTTTTTAAAACCTTTGTCAAATGCACGTTTCAAGCTCGATATACGCACGTAATCGCCCATTTTAAACCTAGCATGTCTAATATCCACTGTCTTCAGGTTCTTGTACACAGTGTTTAAAAGCAAATTATCGACAACATTTTTGGTGGCATTTTTTATCGTTCCATGAAATTTAGAATTATACATCTCTGTGATTTGTGGCAATATCATAATACAATTATGTGAGGCACCTAAAGTGAATTCCCTACACAATATTTCCTTAATTGTGCGTATAACTCTTCCTACAATAGCACACTTTTTATCTGTATTTGAAGAATAATGGTTTATACCGTATTTCTACATTAACATCTAAAAATGCGAGTTTTTTAATTCAGTCCCATTGTCGGACATTATATTAATGGGAGAACAGTGTTTTAATAGTTTTTCCATTGCATTAGTAACATTTTTGCCACTTTCATTCTTAAGAGAAAACGTCCATAGAAATTTAGAGTAAACATCAATAGACATTATAAAAAAATTTATAACCTCTATTCGCTCTGGCAAAGTGACTGAAATCTGCCAGATCTATATGAAATAAATCGTTTAAACTGTACGTTATTATTTTCCTTCTAGGGAAATTAAGTCTACGTGGACCATGCAATTCGCATGCCAAGGCTTCGATATTCATGTCGATTTATATCCGCCTTCCTGTAATTCTTCAGGAACAGAAATAATTTTATACTCGTGACTATTATTTCCAGCATGCGTAGATGCAAGTAGTATGCCTAAACATGCTACAAGCTCATTTGAATTGTCCCAGTAAACATAATTTGCATCTCTATCACGTTTGCTTAGTCCACTCCCCTGCACAATACTGTACCATCAGTCAGCTAATCAAAGGGAATTTTGGATGTTGCGTGTTTTTATGTTCACCAGTATCCACGCCGTTGTCGACATAATACGCATTAGTTAAATCAATCAATTATTTATACGACTCCAAATCAACATCAGAGTACCCATTAGGGTATTTTTGAATAATAATTCGTATAAGCCATGACTTGTATCAGCTGTGATGTCACCTACTTTCACTTTATCCCTGGGCAAAAACACAATTTCATTTTTCCCCAGATAAAGTTTACTTCTACGCCTATACACGCCGTACTCAGTGTTGTGGTCAGCTGCGCGGCTTTTGAATTTGAGATATTCTTTCGTGGTGCGACTGAGTTCAGCTGAAATAATTTCTTGTTTCACGGGTACAGGTTCAGTCACCAGAGATGTGTGTTTCAAACTTTCGAGGTGGGACGTCACTGGTTTAAATATCTGCTCCGCAAGTGTGTCCTGACCAAGTCTTGCTTTCTTAGCAAGTAAATACTTTGCTTTTACACTTGCAATTACATCACGTAATTCTTCCACAAGTGAAAACATTACTGTGACACAGAAACATAAACACTACATACTTATATAGAAATGCGACAACGCGAGCTTTATGTCGTGTCAGTCTTGCATGCATGTCGTCAGCTGTAGGTGTGTTGGTCTTGAAAGCAACGCTGGATTAACAAGACACCAGCCCTGCTCGCGTCTCTGTGACATTTCTTGCAAGTATCTCCTGAATCTCCGGGTTACCACGCCCACCCTCTTTCTTTGTCGGTACCTCCGCGACAATACCATGGCAAACCACCCTCCCCCCTTGCGACCACAGAATGTCAAGCCTCATATATTACCAGCTTTGTCAGCTTCTCTGTTCCTGCACCAAGTGCCCTAGCATCTTCCTGCAAAGAACCCACCCTGCCCCTTCTTCCTTAACACGTAGTCCTGCACGTCAAATCACCATTTGCTCTTCTTGGAGCATGACTCTCGCGAAACTAAACATGTGTTGTCCTGTCAGTGCAGTCTGTTTCAAGCTTCTTTTCCACGTCAATATATTTTGAATGCACGTTCTCTATTTTAATATCCAACATGCATGGTTTCCCATTTAAATACGCAAATAATTTCATTCCAACCTTTTCCGGCTGTTTTTCTACATTATTGTTTGTAGCTACGTCTAGTAAGTGCATTATTTCCTCATTTTTGAAACTTGTATGCAACATTGGCAATTTAAGGTTCAGAGATTGGTTCATTTCACGTACAACACTCTCTGAAATGATTTGTATTTCAGACATTATGTTTGTAAGTGTGTTTTAAATCAAGTCTGCTAACACACGCATACTCTCACCTATACCTACAGTCTCTTTCAGAACATCAGAACCCACCTCCAGACTTTGTTTCAAATCAAGTGTTATATTCTCTATTGTAGAAGTAAACATTTTTTCTATTTCACCCACTACCATACGTACAACATCAATTGTGATAGTGTTTATGGATGTAACACAATTTTATTGACTGTGTCACTAGCCTGCAATGGATTTCCGACATCGCACACCACCTATCCACTCAAACTACACGAGTCGTATGTGATGCATTCGTGGTCATGCTTTTTCTTAAGGGTGCTGTGACCAAACTTTGAAATTGAGTAACTCATTCTTCATCAGGAACGATTAAATGATCAAAACCACACCTGTACCTACCACAATTTATAGGAAATTCCTTAACAATAGTTAAAAATCCAAATTTTTTCATGCGAACAGAATGCACATATTTCTTTAAACATGTTAAATGACATATCTGTCGTAACATGATCGGTATATGCATGCTGTATGTTCCTGTTATCCAGCTTAAACAACACCATAACATTCAAATTATCACTTAGGGTATGCTTGGGGATTCTAGCGTAACTTTGCGACAAGTAAAAACAATGAATGCTCCAGTGATGTCCGAAACTGATGTACTTTTGAATCATGCTTTGCGGTTCAGCCCACATGTCATCAATCACGAATATAGAATTAGCTAAGATATCTTTGAGCAGCACAATTTGTTCCTTGTCGCTGTAGGAAAAATATTTCATTCCCTCAATAGAGTTTATAATTTTCTCCAAACGCTTGTATTAGTCTTGATGCAAAGTTTTGGAAAACTCAGACACATTTTCAAACTTTAATCCATTCTATTGTTCAAGTAAACTCAACATTAAGCAAGATTTCCCCAAGGAACTTGGTCCACATATACCCGGTAGAACATTACACCGTAACAATGGACCATGTATTCCTACAGTGTTGTGTTCTTTTTTGTCATTTGTAATAATTACTTGCAGTTCGTGTTTTTGCTTAGTTACCTTCATTGCTACTGAGCTAAATCGTACATAAACATTGCTACAGTGTATAATTATGCTTCGTGGACAGAAGGTAAAAAAGAAAGGCCGCTGTTTACTTGACAAGCTTAAAAACAACTTGCCCTTCGAAGTTCATACCCATCTTATAAATATTGTGGACCTAGCACATGGCTAGCCACAAGATTAGCGCGCGGAGATAAGCCTATAAGAGGCTAGACAAAGCTTGTAAACCATACAATATTGAGTACTTCCACTCCAATGATCTCGGCGAATGTCACACAGCAGACCGCGAGTTGGTAATCCGAGCAGAAGAAATAGCGAAGTCACTGCAGACCACACTTGGAGATAAAACAGCCTCTTGGTCCGTATTTAAAATTATGAAGGCTAAAGTAAAAACCAGTGCTGGGAATATTAAAAAAAGAAAACATGGCATAGCAAAGCGTAAGAAAGGTGGTATCATTGCATTATTATTTCCAGCAATAGCAGCACTTGGGGCATTAGCTCTGGGGGGGGGGGCAAGTACTATCGCAAAAAAATTACATCTAAAAACGCTAATGAAAAATATTTAGGGGAAGTTATGTGTCAACAATGCCAGGATGGAATCTTTAGCGCTAATGTTAAAAATGGGTGCGGTCTCTATTTAAGACCGTACACTCAAGGGAGAGGTTTAAAAAGACGCAAACGCAAATACTAAACAGTTTACCGTAATGTACGCTAACCGATACAGATTTGTGTTAATATGCTAAAAAATTGTGTATACCATATTTTCGAGGCGTCTACATGAGGATTGCTCGTCCTCGAAAACCACACACAAGTGAAAACTTAATAGTTAAATTGGATGAATGTAAAGGTGATGGTATGCACTGTATGTGTTTTAGCAAAATAGACAACAATTTGCATTACTACGATAGTATCGGTGATTTGCGCCTGCCAAAAGAGGTATAAGCTTACTTGTGGGGAACCAGAGTATTGTAAAATTACTTGACCGACCTGTTACCAAACATGTGGAACTGTGTACACTTATGTCTTAAATTTCTCACAAATATATCAAAGCAATGTGTAGCTGGGAAACAGAGACAAGTAATAATGTTGCTAACTTTATTATTGACAGCAAAATCGTCGGAATTTAAAACTATGTATTTTCCGCCTCTCGACTTTTCCCAAGTATGTTTGGTTAGTCTCGTTAGTTGTAGTTCAATACCAAACATTGATGTTGGGAACAACAGATTTGTACATCAGACAGGCGGTGAGCAACATGAAATAGTAATTCCTACGAAGTTTCCGATATTGAAGAATATTTGAGGATTGCATTACATAAAGGGACAAAGTTTTCTCAAAAAGGAAATGAAAACACACTTAAGTGTTGGATGTTAAGTAGCATATTAATAGACTTTGGATCTCGCAACATACTTTGGAGATAACTAGTTTTTAAACCAGAAATTTAAATTGCAAACAATTTTCACGAATCGCAAGATCCTGTTTATATATTTCCAGTAAACATTTATAGAGTTATTCTGAATATTGCGGGAGGATCCTATTTAAACGACAAACTAACAAACACTATACACGAGTTTACATATTATGTTCCTCCAGGATTCAATATAATTCAACAACCTTGTACACTAATTTATCCACCTGTAATAGTTCACCACGTGAATGAAATTGTCTTACATATAGTAGACCAAGCGAATAGGTTGGTAAACTTTCGCGAAGAGGAAATAACAGTACGGCTTCACTTAAAGAAAATAAAGTGAAAACTATAAAAGCAACACCAACATGTTAGAATAGGTTTAGTGTGCTACATAATGGGGATAAATTTTCTTAGTAACGCAACACCGCACAGACGCTTGTTACAGCATAGTATATAACATTGTGAGTGCTCATGTAAACTTATCAGTGCTCGTCTGAAGCCAATACATTTAAAATGTTCCAACGTACAATTTTTACAGAGGTTAGGTTATGCTGTGAACAAACATGGATGGAGTTCGTAATACATATAACCCTATAACTTTTGATGATGCAGTCACAAAGACCGGTTTGCATATATATGAACCGTTTAGAGCAGATCCTTATGTTATTCCATCGGAAATAAGGATGTGTAACAGAATCAAGACATATACACATTGCCTTGCAAATCACACACAAGACTGCGAGGGACGTTTAATAAAGCTGACGGAACTAACATACTACACACGAGTATTGTGCGAAACAGTCTTTTGCAGTTGTTTTATTTTATAGCCAATGAATTGAACGGTGTGGATATTGACCAATCGAGAGATGTTGGTATTACTTCGACAGTAAAAATTTACATTTCTCTCGGTAAGTACGGAAAACAAGCTTACAAAGCAGCTGGTTGGGCTGATAAATATGATTTCAAGTAGAACATAAACTCTGGAGGAATATACAAGACAGTCATTCCACTGAAAATGAAACTAGGGTTCGCCGAGGACTATAATCGCATGATCTTTAATGCTAAAAAAACTGGTTCTACTGTTAACAAATACTACAGCAAGTGCAATGTATCGCACAGGTGACATGGAAGAGCCCATCACATTAGAACTAAAGACTGTAGAATGGTTAGTGCCGCACGTGGTTATAAATATGTGACAACGTGTGCATTTACTGAAACATGTTGAGAGAGTTTGAGATGTGGCGGTTGCGTTTAGAGTGCTATTCTACCTTGCCTATATGATTGTATGGAACATAAAATCATGTTTCCCTGCAGAGAAATCGAGGTTTGTAAGAATGGGTTTCCAATCTAATAGCCAAAATAATGTGACTAGATACATATCGCTTTTCGATGTCTGCAACATAAAATACATTAAACTCTATGTCATCAGCCAATGTTACCCATATTCCAATTTCAATGTTAATTTCAACAAAGGTGAATTTCTGATTGTTTATGAAACATACAGAGCTTTTCAAGCTGCTATGTTGAAAAAGGACAGTTATTCGTATTTGATGTGTCAAAACAAAAATAAACATTAAATTCTAATGCTATTGTTTCGCGAACATAAATTACAGCTGATCTAATTTTCCCACCACAAATGCAAGCTTTGCCCTTATATTACACGACAGACTTATTTCTTATATTGTTCGAGATAAATTCGGGAAAGTATTGACGTAAGATAGTTACATGCGAACCTCTGAATGGAGAACATGTTCTGTAACATACACGGGTTCTACACATGTTCAAGGTTTATTGTGAAACAAATATGTGTAGCACAATTGCAAGGCGAGACAAAAAATTTTACGCTAAATAGCCATTTCCCTGGTGTGATTTGGATGACAAATTTAAGCACACGAATGCATGGCTTATATAATTACCATGGGATTTCGTGGAACGAAGGAAGTATTAATTATTCAGAGTTACAGCTTCTTCTAATACAATGCATAGGTAACTCTACCGTGTACGTTTCAGGAATAGACCAGGAGAGAATTCGGTGTACATTTTGTACAAATAAGTGACTGATTTACAGCTTGCTTGCAGTTGTCCCTCATTTGCAAAATTACATAAAAAGTATGGAGATTATTATACGTTCTTAAATGCGCAGCAAAACGCCGAGAACTTATGTGCGTGGTTCGCGGAGCATTGCATTTAATACGTTTACGTAACTTAGTTCAAGTAAGTCTCCGCAAGTTTGCCAGTGTTGTTTACCCTTCTCAAACTTACGAGACAGTGCAGGTTTGGTATAGGTGTGTATGTTTTAAACCTTATTGTTAACCACTGCAGATGCGCATTTGTATTGATAGTGAATATTGGACGCATTATTTTGATATATGTATTTAAGTATATGCTATGGAGGAGTGGAGTGTCAGCTCGCCAACTGCCCCATCTACCATTTACGTCCAGATGTAAAGTTACAGTGTATGTTCAACAACTTGTTACAACTCAGTTTTAACTAAGTATTGTGTGAACATCACTCTGAACACCGCATTTATTACAAGCTACTACAACCTGAAAATGGCGCGATAGTCATCTGGTACGAGGGTTGTGAGGGTGACATACATAGACATTGTCGAGCAGATAATACATTTGACATGTTTTGTTGTGAATGGAGTTGTGAAATAGCAAACACGAAATATGAAGAGTGATGGAGATTAATGAAAGTGTGTCTGCTTTTATTGCTTGCACGTGCATACTAAATTATGTCTAATATCAAATTTACAACGTCCCTTACATTTCTTCACAAAGTGCATGTGTTGTTGTAAAACATAACATTAGTTGTTAACGAGACTTTCAACTGTTCACTTCAAGTAACGTAGCGCAGAGCTTTGGCGGTTTGCTGGAGACGTCATTCGCCCCAACCTACATCTACATTTCTGTGATGAGTGAAACATGAACTTTCACCCAGCAAAACCATATGTGAGTGTTAAACAAGGCAGGAGCAGCGTCGAATACGAATATTGATCATCGGGCATATTACGTCACTTTACAGAATCGTGTAATGGCATATTCCACATTAAGGTTACCACCTTTCCTCTAGGGGATGAGCGTGAACACGTCATTATCGTTTGTGGAGACATAAATAAATGTCCTGTATACTACATGTTGGACTTAATATCTATTCCGCGTACTGTGGACGCTATGTACGAGCACTACAAGAACTTGAACCCGGAACAAGCTAATAGCATCGTGTTTCACAGCCCAGAGTGTGCGACGCCCATGTACATCGCATCGCCTTGTGACACGCCACCTTGTGTCACGCCGGCACGTGACACGTCATCACAAGCTAGGACACCGCACATTACAAAGATGAGAAAATTTAATAATGAACCTGACATTGAGAAAATTGTAAATAAGTGTTTGCGCAAAATACTTTGTACTGTATTGCAGAGTTTACATCAATAAATGTTTTATAGAAACAGTATCTGTATTATTTTTTTAAACCTTGCTGGCAGAGCAGTATGTGTGTTCCTAGCTAGCTGGTTAGCTGGCTAGCTAGCCGCACACACATGTGTTGTAAGATGGCGAGGATTGTTTGTTTAGGCTTGTGAGGATGACAGTTTATATTAATTACAGGAAGTCATCTTCAAATTGTAGGTGGGTGCAAGACACATGTGTTCACAGAGGGAGGATTTTTTTGTGTGGGGGGACTGTTAAGATTAATCACCAGAACACATGTTTACTCGGACACTCCCTTCAGAATATGTGTGGTCGAGGAGGGGTATAAAAGGGGGTGATATATGCAGCTCACATCATTGTGATTAACACTTTCAACTTGTCTTGTTACATCACTCAACTAACTACAAGTAGCATCTTGCTACATCTACATGCAACTACATACTAAGCATTAACTGTTAGTATCTGAATGATTGCGCGCATGATTGTGATTGTAAGTACCATTACATGTTTGTAATTGTGTTTGAGTATAGCATATGTATGAAATGTTTTGTGATTGCAATTGTAGGTTACGTATGTGATTGTAAGTAACATTACATGATTGCAATTGCATGAAATGTATGTGTGATTGTAAGAAACAATGCATGATTGTAATTGTGTTAATGTAGCATATGTATGAAATATTATGATTGCATTTGTAGGTTATGTATGTGATTGTAAGTAGCATCACATGATTGTTATTGCATGAAACGTATGAGTGATTGTAAGTAGCAATGCATGATTGTAATTGTGTTTGAATGTAGTGTATGTAGGTTATGTATGTGTGATTGTAAGTAGTGTACATTTGATTGTGATTGAAGTAACATTACATGATTGTGATGGAATGTAGTTTATGTATGAAATGTGTGCTTACTCTTCCATGGTTCAGATGCTATATCGATAGATAGTTCTACAGGTCCATAGTTCGAACCATCGCTGGGGAAATGAAAAAAAAGTTGTTTCGACAGGGAATTGAACTCTGGACATTTAAAATTTCACTCTGATGCTCTATCCATTGAGCTACCTAAACAACCAATACCAAATTGTACATGTTATTACATATATACTTTTTTATTTTTGCAGACTTGGGTAAAGAAGGCAGTGTAGTGTATATATTATTTTTTTCATAAACAGGAACTTAAAGATGTCTTTTCCTGCTAAGTGCGTCTGTGTACAGAATGTTGACAAGGCTGGCACGTCTCGTGTCGTGTCGTCCTCACCATCTGCCGTTGATGAGTGCTTATCTCCAACTCCACTCACTTACACGTTCTTCGATACAGCATTTGGTTATAAGTTCGTGGTCGTACGTATCAGTAATGATAGGGGTGAAACTGACATGGATTGAACACATTTCTTATCAGCCTATCCTGGCTTTACTCTCGCGACAACACCGTCCCATTATGGTGTATGTGTCTCTGAGTGGTAAATTTTTTAAAGGCGGGTTAGCGGAGGAAACTACCAGAGACCATTCATTTTTCTTCCAAATCATGCGCGCTTCTCGAATCCTCAGATGCAGGTGGAACATTTGATGAGGAATTCATTCCCGCATTTACAAACAACATAACAGAGTTTGGTGGGCGCAGTAGTAGGTGGGCTTTGAAGCTACTCCTACAACTGGGCGTGCATATATCTCAGTATAGGCTGCACTCACTAAAGTCCCTGCGTTAATGTAGACTGTCCTACCAACGACTGCTTTTTGTACAGCGTGGTCGCGGGTTTGTATCCCGCACCACATCATAGTGAAAGACACACATATTACCCTAAACCTAGGACAGTATTTAAGACGACTGGTATGACTTTCCCTACAATGCTACATCAGGTGACATGTTTAGAGGGGACGAATAATATTTGTGTTAATGTGTACGCTTGCATTGACAAAGACACAAATATTATTGACGAAACATGCACTAATGCAACGGAAAACCGCATAGTTCCTCTTCACATATGTCCTGTGCGAAGAGAGCGCTGCATAAATGTTTTGGCACTTCACACCAGTGAATTTACTGCTTATTTACACTTTCTAAGTATAAAAATCTAGCTCGCCTTTTGAGTAGTCAGTTGTATAAACATAAAGGAAAAATTTAGATTTGCGAGTAGTGTCTTCAGTATTTTTCTAGCGAAGTAAGACTCACTGCACACACTGAGCAGTGTTAATAACACTCTGCTGTACGAGTTACATTCCCTTGACAGGATGATAAGTGGCATGAATTCACAAACTTTTCTAAGCAGCAGAGAATGATTTTTGTAGCATATTGCGACACTGAAACTTTTTTGCAGCCCATGGCTACATGTATCTCACAAGATGGCCGTTTTAGCACGTTGGTTATGAAAAAAATGTACACTACACTGCGTCTGTGTTATTAGTGGGTAGTTATAATGCTAGCAGAACAGAGTACCATACGTTTGTGGGCGAGAATTGAATGGAGCATCTTATGGCTAAATGTATCCAACTGACAAAATATGTATGTGACATTTACAAGGTAGATGTAGGTAAGCAGGCGCTGACTGCGACCGATAGGGTCCGGCTCGGAAGTCATACTAAATGTCACATTTGCAAGAAGGATTTGCATAATGCTTCAAACTAAATTGTACTTGACCATGACCACCTGACTGGTGAATTTAGAGGATATGCGCACAACAAGTGCAATTTACAGTTCTGTCTTGCGAAGAAACAGCTCGTAGCTGTATTCCACAAAATGCGAAATTATTATGGTCATTACTCATGCATCCACTGGCCTTTCGCAGTGTAACACAGGCAGACGGCAACATGGTTGTGGAAAACGCAGGCGATATTAAAGTCATTGGGAACACTATGGAGAGTTACAAGTGAATCACAAAATATATTCCCTATGGGAACACTGCACAAGGAGGCATGTGCACAGTACGACTTAGATGTGTAGATTCTTTTGTTTCACGACAGCATCGCTGGACTCTTTAGCTGGTAATCTAGTGTCGCACCAGCTAAAACTCACCTAAGCGCAGTTTCCAGATGACATTCAGTTTGATTTGTGGCAAAGAAAGGGTGTACTTCCAGATGACCACCTGCGGTCTATGGAAAATCTACGTGAAACTTCCCTGCCTCCTAGGAACGCATTCTACAATATAATGCGAGGCGAGGGCGTGAGCGAGAGCGATTACATGCATGCTCAGGCTGCCTGGAATGCGTTCAACTGTGGTAGCTTAATGGAGTATGCCTTGCAGTTTTTACATGTAGATACATGTTTGTTAGCAGACGTGTTTGAGAATTTCAGGAAGGTCTGCTTGGAGGCATATGGTGTGGACCCCGCATTTTATGTCACGGCTCCTGCTCTAGCCTGGGACGGTCTTTTTCAAAGACACAAGTGCGCTTGGAACTGCTTACCTACCCTGACAAATATCTTTTTGTTGAACGCGGGGTTCGAGTTAATATTACTCAAGTGAGTAAAAGGTGTACAACTGCCAACAATATTTACATGGATGTGGACTACAACCCTTCCCTCTTGACATCCTACATTTGCTACTTTCACATCAATGGTATGTAGAGTCATACAATGATGTTGAACCTTCCTTTTGCTAATTTTCTCATTGGGATTTCGCCAACATCGATACACAACAGGACACATGTTTTTTCGCGGAGGTTGATTTCATGTTCCCAGAGTAATGCCACGAACACTTATCTGATCTGTCACTTGCACCAATGAACGGTGTACTGCCAAACAGTTCGACAGAAAAAATTCCTGCTCATTTTAGAACCATAGATGAATAATATTATACACAGGCAAACACTGAAGCACTACCTGGCTTACAGCACTGTTCTGCAGTTTGTAAACCATGCATTGCATTCTGATCAGAGTGCAGCGATGGCACATTACATTAGGTTTAACCTAGACAAGCGTGCTCAGGCAACGAATGCGTTTGAGAAATAGTTTTTTTTAAATTATTGTGCAATTCTGTTAATGGTAAGTGACTTAAAATGTTCGCCGGAAAAATGATATTCGTGTCATTTCGTGGTACGACACGATATATGGTGCGGCAGATCTAATAAGTCATCCAACGTACAAAGGGCGACAAATCCTCACCGATGAGCTGGTTTTAATCGAGATGGAGAAGCTCGACATTACCTTCAACAAACCATTGTACACCGGTGTTGCAGTTTTCGACCTTTCCTAATTGTACTTCTACGATTTTCGTTACAACTTCATGCGACAAATTTTTCCTTCATTCTCCTTACACCTGCTGTATTGCGATACTGATAGTTAGATTCACGATGTGTACGCTCGCATATCTCCTCATTTGGCCACACGTTTTGACACTTCCAATTATGCGCCAGATAATCATCAAGGTTTTCCTTGCATAAACATGAATATTTCAGGCGTTATGAAGGATGAGTGGGGTGGCAACATCATCACCGCCTTTGTAGTTTTGCACTCTAAACTATATGCTTACACTCTACAGGTCAGGAAATGTACATGTAAAGCTAAAGGTGTAAAGGGTAACGTGCTGAACACACTCATGTTTCGTGATTATTTGGAATGCCTAATGCAAAATTCACGGGTCTGGGGCACCCAATATCATTTCCGGTCGCACGATCACATTGTCTATGCGGAACATGTATCCAGAGTAATGTAACAATATTGTGAAAAATTTCTTTCACTTTAATAATAAAGGATGAAACAATATAGAAAACCCAACCAATATCTCTATAACTAAAGCTACTGACCAAATGGAAACCAAACGCCTGAAGAAGTCATAAGAAATATAATTAAACATAATTCATACAACAGGAAAAATAATGACTTCTACAGACAATTCAGGCAACTTGATAATAAAATAAGCAGGAATCATGATAGTGTATGGAATTTCAAAATGATGTGTTTCTACCATGACCAAGGTGACTAACTCGGGTACGAACATGACCATCAATTGTCTTACAAACATGGGTTTCATGTAATTTTCTGTGTTCTCGACATTTCCATTTTCCTGTTTGTTCCCAGAACAACTTATAAACTTCTTTAAACTCTTTGCTAGCTCAGGCTTAGAAATCTCAGGTCGATCTTAGATTTTATTCATTTGAAGTGAATTGCACCCATTGTAATATAAGAAGAATTTTAAAGCTGTTCTGTCTAGTCAACTAATTTTTCGGGAACTTGGCACGATGGCGTAGTTTGGGTGGATCTTACCGATGGTGTCTTGTAGTAGGTCGGGACAGTTGCCTCTAGATAATCCCTCGATACTTATTCGACCACATCTTTCTCGTCGTTGGGTGGTGACCACATACTCTTGGTGCTTGTAAGACGATCGCGACCTCTTCACCCTCGGATGAAGCTCTTGTTCCCCACGTTCATCGAATTTTGGACCTGTCGAACTGTAGACCTCGGAGACCTGGACAGCAACGAACACTAAGTGGACTATGGAATGGCCTGATCCACGGGCTGATCTTTATAATTTCCTTGAATATCCTTCTTCGGCATTGACAACGTGTATAATTTCCAATGAAATTCTCCTGGTATTAGTCGTCGAAGTAAAGTGAGACCTTTCTGACGACACGTATAAACAATTTTGCATCTCATCGAAGAAATCCTCTGGTCTTCTTGACTACATGTCTTATCGGCATCATGGATGGGAACGTTCTTATTTTCCTGAAAGTTTTCTCAATTGTTCTTCAACAAAACTACTTCTCTTGTTTTAACGTCGCAAAACCCTATCCATTCAATACTTTCCTCGCAGCTTACCCCGGGTTGGTTCACCAATATGATCAGATCAGGTTGTAATCCATTATACAAAACAACACATTTCTAGCAGAGATATAAAAGCTGTAAATGTTATTAACATTTCAAAACCACAATACATTATACATTCAATACATCGACAATTAAAACTTACATTCTTCCTGGCACGTGGTAACTATCGTCCTAAAATAGTAAATACCTATGTTAATTGACAAATAAATTTAAATTTATACTCATCTGTAACATTGGACAAATTGTTATGTTACAGTAGCATTGTCGGCAGCTGACGACGGTATCACGACTTTGCCGAGGGGTCATTTTTGCATTCCTCCGCACGGTTAAAATTATAAACTAAAGATAGAGATTTTACTTGTGTATGCCTGGTTACCCACCTTCCTGACTGTCTGCACACCTACCGAACTGGCTGCCTGATGAGCTGTGTGGTTGCCTAATGCCGGTTCGTCTAGCCTGCTCGTTCAGCCTGACATTCTGGATGTGAACTACGAGACTGTCTGTATTTCTACACTGCAGCTGCTCGCCTTCTGCGCCTACTCTACAGTTTTGTCTGACTTCCACTGGAACATCCGTGCTTGGTGTGCTGATGGATCGCACGTGTGCTACTAGGGGTAATCTATGACCTCTGTTCTGTGTAGCGTCCAAGTGTTCAGCTGCAAGTACATGTCTAATGGAGCACTACATTTTGCTGGACTATGGAGAAAAAATATGGCTGTGAGTGTATCTGTCTTTAAGGGTACTGGTGCAGTGAGAAAATAAATGTTAGATTTGAAGTGAAATATGTGAGTTATCTATTCGTTGTTATTTGTCATTTAAATTATGTGGTAAAAAAAGTGTTCATTCTAAAAAAAATTAATGATAATATATTGCAGTTATAATTATATATTAAACTGCAGATGTAGATTTAAAAAATAACCATTTAATGATAATAATTATTTTGTTGGTACACATTTAAAGTTCACACATACCTTGTTATGCTGTGCACATCTGTCGTGTCACCGCGGCAGCAACATCTTGGAAACTAATTACTTGAACCTCAACTTATATACTGCTGGTTGGAGCAGGGTGGGGAGTACCAGTTTTAAATTGTTTTCTCCAGCCACCTTCAGTCGAGCTTCCGAAGTCGAGAGGATAGGACGTCTCTAGAGGTGAGACTTGTGGGGGAGGGGAGAGAGAGGTAGGCAGTAGGGGGTATGCTAAACCACATGTAGATTCAGGTATAGGCTTCAGGGGTAGAGGGATGGACTATGCTTTAAGGTAGAGGGAGGGGGTAGGCTGAAGGGGGTATGTCGTAATGATAGGCTGAAGAGGGTATGCACAAAGTAATGGGCGGGGGTAAAAGTATGGAGGGTCGGTACAAGGGTATGCTATATGGAAGGAGAGGAATTACATAATGATATGGAGGGATATTACAGGGGAGAGACTACAGGGGGTATGCTAAAAGGCTGGGGGTATTCTATAAGGGTATGCTATAAGGAGAGGGAGAGGCTACAGGGGTAGGACAGGCAGGGGTATGCTATAAGACAGGGCTATGGTATAAGGACAGGAGAGGCTACAAGGGTTATGCTTTAAGGTATAGGGAGGGGGCATACATTTCCCCTTCATCACGCTTAGGCACAACTTGTACGAAAAGGTTCCATTCCCTTCATTTCCCCTCACTTCGCCGCACTTCCCTTCCAGGGGCGGGACTTAAGTTCTCAGCCAATCACAGGCCTCGTGGCACTTAGGTGCTATTCGTACCAAAATACTTCTATGACCAATCCCAGCCAAGACCACGCCCTCCTAATGACCCTCTAGGCCAATCAGAGCCCTTGCTGCAGGCGGGGGAGGGGGGGCCCAGGTTAACCAAATGCAGGTTAGGCTGGTTTTGCGGCCAGGTGGGCCAGTCCCAGCATGCTCCCCTACTTACTCTCTCTACCCTAATACTTTGTATTCTTGTATGTAGGTACAATAATTTTTTTTTTAATTTGTACAATATTGAAGAAATTATTACAGTATTTTGGCTTTACTAACATTTTATACGCTACATTTCTTGAACTATATATATATTTTTCGTATTCAGGATATACAATGCAGGACCATATAATGGTGAAGGGAAGCAGTCGCGCTAACAGACGTAGGACCCCCGTTTCCCCGAAATTTTTGGACTTACAACAGATAGACTAGTGAAATGGGTCCATGCCCATTTTACCTTACGTAAACTGCTTAAACAGCACAATTTTGCACCTTAAATTCCAAAATTTTTCATATGAAGGCCCTGGACCCCTCCACCCAATAATTTATTTAGTGGGGGATCAGTATTACTTCATAACATTCATAATATTAGGACACCTAACATTTTCATTGGTTATTGAAAATTCATAGTAACTGTGGTTCGATGACAAGTATATGTAACCTAGTAATAAAGCTCATGAATAAAAATTAAACTTATAAAATAATTCGTGATTTTTAAGCCCCTTCCAAAAAAATTACCTTGTTAGCCCTTCGTCCAGTATTAAAAAGCTAACGTCTCCACATACAGATAGCGAGGAAAAAAAGTGAATCGAGAATGAAATTTTTTATTTCTTTTGTTTTCATTATATGATTGTGCACATACACATATATATATTCATTTATTTATTTATATTTATATACATATATACATATGTAGTTTTAACCCAAAAGCTGACTAGTCCAATTTTCAAACTTTTCAGGACTGCAAATTTAATGTTCGAGTCAGCATTAGGAATCAGAACATAGGGGGATGTCCTAATTTGTTACAGATATAACAAGTTTTCTTGGCAGTGTTGATAGGGACTGGGGTGCTGTACGTACAAGGAAATTTGTTTATTTGCGAATTGATTGGCCGACCTTTTTTGTTTCAACGCAGATTAAGGTGACAGAAGGGCTCTTCTTCAGACAGAGAATATTTCAATTTTTATTATTCCAAAATCAGAAGTGTACTGAAGCCAGTGAATGTTAAGCCATTTTACTTTTTCATTCTTGTTGTCTACTTGTCGTCTTACCGACAAAGTCTGTAGTAGAGATGATATAGAGAAGAAGTCGTTAACTTTCATTTTGTACACATTGAATGGCATTTTGCCCCTCACTGTTCTCACAAACATGTACCAATCATGTGGTATTCTGATCTCCACTTCCATTTTCT
Source organism: Medauroidea extradentata (assembly GCA_003012365.1). Taxonomy (NCBI): domain Eukaryota; kingdom Metazoa; phylum Arthropoda; class Insecta; order Phasmatodea; family Phasmatidae; genus Medauroidea; species Medauroidea extradentata. The sequence continues at coordinate 51,368 of PNEQ01029557.1, read as the reverse complement.
TTTTTGCACATTCTATTCTTTCATGATCACTGAAACATTCAAGATGAGAATGTCCAGGCACTAGAAAGTTTTGATTGACGACTGTCAAAGAATAATGTTGTTGAATTGCTACCATGAACATTATCGGTACTGCAATGTTCCGATTTTGTCCAGCACAAGTATCTTAAAATGTTGCCAGTTTTTTTACCGTATCTGGTATACTGGCCCGAATGTGCTTGTACAGAACTGAAGCCACCTGATTAGAACCACGACCATTACCAAGGATTCATGCCCCATAACATATTATGAAGTATCAGTGCCAAGATCTCTAATGGTTTCAATCATGGTCCATAGTTGTCTTTTGTGGAACACTATGCTGCTTGTGAGATCAGGCGTGGGTAAACATTGTTGCTTGTCGAAAACGAATTCTTTGTGTTCAGGTTGTATTTTTGATTTTCGCTTGTCACTGTCATTTACACTGTATGCTGTTTCAGACATAAGACGATGCTGTTCTTTTTGTTTTTCTAAAATTTGTAAATCTTCACATTGTAAAAATCTTTATTTTGTCTGGACCTCATCACATGTACAGCAAGTGTTTGTGTTTGGTGTTTTGAATCTCAAACCTGATGCTTTAAATACATAATAATAAATTGAATACAACATTGGCATTTTCCCTTCTTTCAAACACTTTTCACAGTACAGCTCAACCATCTTCTTGACACTTAATTCAATTCCTAAATATTTCTTTTGTGTTCTCATTTTTGAATAGTGGCTTTCATAAGTGGGAAAGCTCATTATGTGTGTTAAAGCCTCTTTTCATTTTCAGTATCCATCTCGTTATAATGTTCATGCACGCCACTTCCAGTGTTGGGTATAATATCACTCACTTATGAACGTTTCTTTAGAATAATCACATTCATTTTACCTCTGCTTACTGAATCAAATTACCATAGAAGTTTTTACACCCTTCTGTCTTTTAGATGGTGAAGAAATATAATATTTAACTGTTATCTATCTCTCACAGTTTCAATTTGCATCCTTACCTCTGCCCTTCTTGCAAATTTTTTTTTCTTTTATTTCGATTCCATTCACTAGAAACTGATCCTGGATTCTGCATTCACCTATTGAATTCAATGGTGTGTTGAAGTAGTTGGTAATCTCCTTTAATCTTTAAATTGCACTTTTGCTGGCAGCATGCTCCATGAATGTTTTTAAAAACTTTGGGAAGAACCACTTATCCCTGTCTAGTTGTATATTCCAAACCCTTATATTTATGTTGATTTTTTTCCTTGCTCTTGTTTCGATTATCACGATCTTTTGCCTTTCTCTTTTTACTTACAACTGCTTTCCTCCTATTCTTTGTAGGAACTTCTTCATCAGCCGATTCAGATTCTGAATTAGGCTTGTAGTCATCAGAACTGTTCTGTAACTCTAAGCTGCCATGTTCTGATTCTTCATTGACTGTTAGGTCACCAGTATCTGAAACACAAACATACATAGTGTACATTAATAACCTTATGATTTTATTATTGCAGGTTGGGGTTTGTATAAGTTTTTATTGCAGTGCTTTGAGTAAAACATAACCTGACTAAATTTTTGTCTAGTCGTTATTAATAACGACACAGGATTGTTAAAAATGTGTTTGACAAATTTTTTAAAACAAAGTCGTTAGGTGTAAAACGCTGGTGTATTTTCGCAATGTGGCAATGATAAAAGAGCAACGTGACGAATTTGCCATTTAGTTTTACATTTTATACGTTTGATAGTATATGCGACAAAGGTACTCGTGGAGTATCCGTAAATATAGTTTACCAAACATTGATAAAGTAACTTAACATCTGTTGTAAATACTTACAGCAACATACAAACTTTGCTCGCTTGAATTTTGAGAATAGAAAATGTATATTCAAACATTTTGAACTGAACATAAATGAAGCAGATCCAGTGAAATCAAATTTTGTTGATTGTAAACCGGCTATCCAATTCCGTTATAAATTAAATTTTTTGCATATATTTTGAGGTTAGAACCAAAAATATTTACACAAAAAGTATTACAGGGCAGCAAATATTATAAATTAATAACAGAACATTCAAGCAAGCAAATACGAAAAATCGCAAAAGAAAAAACCGTTTTTCCCTTTGCCTCGTGCTACACTACTCGAACACAGATCATGGAATCTTATATCAACTGAGTACTTAGAAATTGAAACTTGTTTCGGCCGAACTACTGATGAATAACTAATATTAAATTAAAAAATAATAAAAATATATTTTAAGACCTGCAATTCCTTTCACATAAAACTATCACATTTTAAAATCTTATTAACGATTATTAATCCCCTAGATTATACAACAGCATGCAGAAAAACATATTGCTTATCTTACTTACCTTTACAATGTAGTGTGGCCAATGCCATATCAATAATTTTTTTTGCTCTATTCATCAGTTACCACTGTACAACAGCTAATGTTAAGAGTAAAGCCTTCTTACATCATCGTATATAACGCATAGGAGATGTTATGTTTTTTCAGTGCTGCCAATAGTAGAAACATAAATTTCTGTTCTATTGTTCATTTGAGTGTTAAATTAACTAAATAATGTAGTGTTTATAAATTTTAAAGACATTCATGTTAACGGTAACAAGAAAACATCTAAAAAAATTGAAAAGTATTTCTGCTTTGGCAACGCTCCTGGCAAATGTAATTCGTTAAATTTATGAACAGGGAGAAAAATGGATACAGGAGAAATTATTTTTCCTCAATTGTATTACATGAATGTACAATTAGCCCATAATTACTTATATCATACCATTCATATAAATTTCCATATATAACATGTCTGCTACTGGCAACATAAGCAAGCAATATCTTTGTTGCCATAACATGACAACTCAATAGGTTATTCCAATGTCAGCTTTTGGCTTTCAACCAAAGCTTTCATTTGTACATGTCAGTAAATGCTACCATAGATATCTCGGGAACTTTAGCAGTTAGACTAGTAATTTTTTGGCATAGCAAAGAAAATTTTTTTACTATCAACATGTCATTAAAAACTTAATTTCACACTTTTTTGGACATGTCAACTTTTGGGTTAAATTCATATAAGTTTGGTAAAATTTGGACAACTACTTATGGACAATAATTTTTAATATTTGGTTATTTGTGGTATAATACGATACAAAAATTGCAGTATAAATGGTGAACTTGATATTTCCAGGTCATTATAGAACAAAAAGTGTATTGCATTGGGCCACAAATCACAAAGTGCAAAAAAATTACTGCCCGTAAGTAGCTGTCAAGTTTATCAAACTTATATGAAACAGAGTATAATAATCGCACAATAATTTGTGAATATTTAACTAAATTAAAATTTCTAGAAGAAGTAAGTAAAAATAATTTGCTGTGGTAGTTCCTGGCTTACAATTTATAAAAGATGAAAGAATTTTCGCTTAACCAATTAACAGATTTTCTGCAAGGTAAAGACGTAAATTGTATTAAAAACTATTTTTTGCTGATTTTAAATACAGTGTCGTAGAAATTTAGCGAATGTGTACTATAATATACCCTTCTGTGAAATTCAACATTAATTACAACATGTCATCGAAGTTCTACAACAATGGAAGCGATTTTAGTGATTTTTATTATTTCGTTAGTTGGTTTTAATGTATTATCAACACTGCAACATGTACATTTTGATACCTCCTGGTAATTAAATGCCGATTTTCAGTGGACAACGTTTATCCGTATGTTTGCAAAACAATTTTACTAATATTATTTTATGTGAACAAATCACAATTGAACAGTACCAAGTTATAAAATAATGTGTCCATCAGGAGCTATTTACACATTAATTTAATATATATGTTAATGTAATAGCAAAAAATATCACAAAGATAAAAATCGCAAGAAAAATACGCAGCGATATAAATTGCAAAATTTGCATTGCAAAAATCGCGATGAAAATCGCATTAATCGTGCCATCATAAAAACCGTAAAAATCACGCCATGATACAAATCACAAAAAAGGAGGCTGCGAAACAAATCGAAAAAAAAAATAAATGGCGCATCCATAAATAATATAGCAGCTGCGTTATATCAAAAAATATTGTGGTTGCAATGTATTGCAAAATTCGCGGTTGCGGTATATAGCAAAACATCGCGGTTCAGATACATCAAAACAGAAATTTCGCGAGCAATTTTTTGAAAAAATATTACATCGCGTGCAAAATATAAAATATCGTAATATCGCACACTGTAACTCTAACCAATTTATCGAAAAGTGAATTTATCGCATTTATTTAAAGCTAGCTGTCAGAGAACAGCTTAAATCTAAGTCATGCATTTATACACTTCAATTTATTGGTTGTTAAATGTGCCTCTTTGTCTGTGGGTCATTACAGCGTCAGGCCCTTACAGGCGAGTAACAGATGTCACGACCAGACAACGCAATGGACAGTGGCTAAAGTTGGCACCGCTAAACTCCCAAGCAGAACATTATAATGCGCCAATAATATACCGTACAAAGGATTGCATAGCCTAAAAAGAAGAACCCAGGGAAGCTCATCCTAGTGATCGAGGCTCACCAACTGAGACGCTCTACTCAGCTACCACTTCTTGGTTTAGGTCGGGTAACTATCCAAACCCCTAAAGGTTGGTTTACGATGCAAACATGTACGTAGCAAACGTAAGTGTTTGCAAATGAAAGTTGCCTTTCTTACGACACAGTTTATAATGACGCATAAGTGTCATGTGAAATTACGTAACCGACACAGACATATATGAAAATATTATTTTTTTTTCGTGCCGTAAAACGTCAGGGTTTCAGCCAATGGGAACGTAGTATACAAGAAAATAAAACGTAAATACTTCCTCCCAGTGACTTTTTTGCCTTCGTTGCTTAACAACCGATCGGTACCTGATCTATATGTATCTCTGGCGAAGAACAATTTTGTTTACATTTTGATACACGAGTTTTGAAAAAATACATATCATTTTCAATTTATGATGCATTTGTTGCTCGCTCCTACACATCTGCATACCTTTCACATAGTTCAAAGTGTACGTGTTATTTGAATTTATGTGGTGTAAAATAATTCCATTATTGTATTAAATGTATAGTTTCTATCCTCAAATTTGGCCACATTTTTGCCGAATCGTTTTAACCACATTAGGCTAACAATACGATGAAAAATCATTTTCTTAGAAAATAAAATATCTTCGAATAAGATAGGCCAACTAACAAAAAATTTTTATGTGATGCGTGTAGTGTAATATAACCAAGCAATTAGTTTAGACGCACTTTACAACAGAAAAGAGCAGCTGTACTTATTTGTGTCGTTCTGTGAAGAAGTAACGAACAGCGCCTTAATATTTTAACGTGATAATTTGCCTACCTTCATTCTTATATGCATATCATCAGTTAATTACGTACTAAAACTATGTTTATTTGCACGATTCAATCTAACCCTTTACTGATGCAGATTAACTACATTATATTTATTGCAGAGTATTTTTTATTTTAAAATAAATACAGGTAAAACCTGGCAGCTAGAGTGATGTTATGAAATTATTCGTTTGTTCAGTTGTAAGCAGTAGAGGACTGAGTCGCTCGATTTACAGGTAAGGTTAGGAGGGTATGGTAAAATGCAAAATTGATATGTTTATTGTTTTAGTTGCCATGCAACACGAATTTACGAGGAATGCCTAAAAAAATAGTTTAACCTAAAACATTTTCGTGTCAGTTTGTCAATACAGGGTTTGAATAAGAAAACACATCACATATTTTACTATGGCCACATAAGAAAAAATTAAAGTAACACAGCAAATACGAAGAACGCAAGAAGTTTAAAGTGTCTAAAAGTCATGACATCAAATAAGTGAGACCAAGAGAAACACATAAATATAGTGAACCACTTAAATAACCCGAACCAAAATCACGTACAGCTGACACCAGCGGCCATTTTTCAACATAGACCAAATGCACATTGCACGCAACAGACCATCGTAACCCGCAGGTCTTCGTTCTCATATTCTGTGACTTCTTCACCGAAATTGGCTTAAGTCTGGCAAGTAAAATCACCCCTTTACCAATAGATAATATTTACCAAATATATACTATCCACTTCTCTAATTAATATATCTTCCTATTTCCAACAGATAACTATGAAATAAACACAATTATTAATAGCCTAAATACCAAAACCAGTGCTGGTTACGATGGTATCACTGATGAAACTGTAAAAAATTGCAAAAAAAAAAAAACACCCCTACTTGTACAAGCTGTCATGTATATCCGGATGACTTAAAAGTTACAAGAGTAACACATATCTATAAAAATGGTAACAGTAAAAATATTGACAACTATAGACTTATCTCTGCTGTAACTGTATTCAACAAAATATTTTAACAGGTTCTCTACAAAAAAAAGTACACATTTTATGAACAACATGACTTCTTCTGTAAAGGACAGTATGGCTTCAGGTCTATTTCTAACACCACAACAGCAGCAATACAACTAGTTTGTAAAGTACAGAATACACTTGTATGTACTGCACTACAATATTTATTGACATGTGTTATGCTTTTGACACAGTCGACCATCGAATATTACTGCTGCTCATTCAGAACTACCTCACCAATCGCTACCAAGTTGTTAAAATAGGCACCTCTGAGAGCGAAAAACGTAAAATCAGTGTAGGAGTCCCTCAGGGCAGTGTGTTGGTTCCTTTACTGTTTTTGGTTAACATCAATGATGTTGGGAACCTAAAATTACATGGGGAAATTAAACTGTACGTAGATGACACTGATATAATATACCAAATTTCAAGTGATATCGAACAACACTTCATTATATGCAGGAGGACCTAATCTTTATAAGTAGTTACATTAGGTTTATACAAACTTACACTTATTATTAACAAAACAGTTTATATTATATTTTAATTACACATGGCAAAATTACAGACCAAAACACCTCTCAATATCAGTGGGGAAACTATCAAGGCTGCTAAATCTGTTAAATATCTAGGATTAATTTTGGATGAGAATTTAAAATCGAATGAACATGCTGACCGTATTCTATCTAAAATCCTACCTGTTGTAACCTTATTGAGGATGCAGTACCTAGGGATTCCTGAATCTGTCAGAAAATTGAGCTTAATATGGGTATCGACAAAAAAATCTATATTCAAACCTATGCAGGTGGCTCAAAATAGAGCTTTTAAGAATGTATTTAACCTGCCCAGACTGTTCAGTACAACTTAAACATACTTCCTATCAAAGGGCTCTGCTTCACCAATACTGTGACACATATCTATAGATTAAATGCGAACATTAAATTGACAAATGATCACAATCATACTCACAACACTAGAAAGTCAAGAAACCTCTACAGAACCAATATAAAGAATAACTATGGCAGAAAGGCACTTACTTTTCAAGGCTTTAAATTATATTACTCTATTCCATCTGACATATAGAACACTCCTAATCTAATGTTGTTTCAAAAACGAGTTAAAATGTTTGTCATGCAATCTAATAATTTATGGGAGAATATCATAGTTGACTTTACCTAATCTGTTAATGTCTCTTTTAGTTGACTTTTTCTAAGCAGTTAATGCTGAAGTAATCACATGTATTCACATTGCCTTACAAAACTTGTTATTCCTCTCATGTTTTGAAATCAATGTCGTAACATTGCTAGCATGAACATCTGGCTGGCATGTAATCATAGACCCTTTATCAATGTAGCATATCTGATAAATTATTATTTTATATTATTGTGTTATTTCCGTTAATTAAATTAGAAATTATCAAAGCTTGTTACTTTATTTAATGTTCTACTAGCTTAAGTTCTAAAGTTATTCTTTATTATTGTGTTATTCTCCTTATCTTAATTAGTAATTATAAAAGCGTTTTACCTTATTTAATGTTCCACAAGCTTAAGTTCTTATTAAACTAACTAAGAGTGAAAATTGCACCTGATGTTGCGATATGTCTTCAACACATCGGTTAGGTACATATATTGTTACCATGTACTTCATATGATGTTCTGTCTACTTCTGTTATTATGTGTTCTACTGCTCTACAACTTATAGTGTGTTTATTGTCTATGTTAGTATATTTACCTCACTGGCTGTTTGCGATTATTTTTTTTTTAGAATAAGGTCGCTACCTTGGGCATTGTGTTCAAAGAGACCAAAACCTTGTTATTGCCAAATAGTTTATATTATTACGTACAATGCATCCAATTCAATTCAATTCATGTACATTATTACGGTTATGGTTATCGCGTACATGTTTATATCGTAAACCGACCTTAATAAGCTGTCCATGCCTTTTTTTAGGCACTTACGCAATCAACTCATCGACTCGTCATTGAGGAGGAGTTTTATCTGGGACTGTCCAGCATATGGCCAACCGCCACAGCTACAATCGTATCCAGACCCGACACAGTAGAAAACCTCCCGTGGAGTTATCTCTAATAGTATTTCTGTCCCAAATACCGACATCACCATTTTTAAACCTAGGTAAGTCCATCAGTTTGTAATTGATACAGAAGACAACACAGTGTATTCGATTAATGGTGCTCTGCACTGAAAAATTCGTAATGGTATCTTTGTACTAAGCTCTTCCCTACTTTTTGACCTAAAATTACAATTATACTACACTCAAACTCCTTAGATTTCCCATAACCGCATGTCAGAATCGTGATTCTATAGTTTCGCGACTAGCTAAAGCTAAAACTATTCAAATGATTGGATTGAGAATATTTATTGCGAAATATATTGCAGTATGCCAAAGTTATAGTATGCAGCAGCAGAATGGGACTGGTACATGAAATTAGAGGTGACGTGAGAGGGTTTTACGGCCCTCTAACAACGAGGTCTTTATTGACGATGAGGGTAAAGTGAGACAATTGGACAACACAGCATCCATGCCCGAGCTGGAATTTGAATCCCGGACCTCTAGCACCCGTAGACCTGCGCCTAACAAACTGGATAATGATAATGATGTAGAGTAACACAACATGAAAATACTCCTTACTTGAGACCTTCATTCCCATTTGTTAATAAATCATGTTCTGCACAGTATTGCTTTCGGAAGAAGATGCACTCAAATGAAATAATTTTGTTAAGTGTTGTATACATAGTCAACATTACAATGTGAGTTGATTTTGTTGCTAATAAATAATAACAGTCTAGTTGTTACATAATTAACGAGTGGACTGTAAGAATTTAGGATGTAACATTTACAGTTGGATATAAAAAATCAAAGGAGCGAGTACACTGGCACAACCACTCACTGCCATGTTGGTTTTGAGACTGTCTTTGTTGGCTGGAACATGGATGCCAACCAAAGTAGTAGCAGCAACAAGGCTGCCAACTACCACAAAGAATGTTGCCAATCCCAGCATTCCAAGAGCGGGAAATTCAAAATAATGTGTCTGTTCTTTAAACATATATATACAATTTACAAGTCCGAAACATCCCCACAACCTTGAAATAACTATTTCAACTCTTCGCATGGAAGTGGGCAGAGTTTCAATGCAGGATGTTTCAACAATCCTGCGGCACAGCGCACTATGGCCACACTGAAGATCCCATTCTTGTCTGGGTGGAGTTTTACGACGTGGCTCAGTTGCCATTGCAGATGAGATAGTTGATCATCTCGTATGAGGACCAGTTGGTTGGGAGCGAGGCTTCTTCTCGTCCCGTGCTTTTTTGGGCGCTGCTGCATAGTGTGCAAGTAGTCCTTACTCCAATGCTGCCAAAATCTCTGATGAATTTGCTGCAAAATTCGTCAGTGCTGGAGTCTGTTCAAAGCACATCTCGCAGGTCTCATTCAGGAACAGCAACCGAAGGTTCTAGAGTTAAAAAATACGCTGTTGTTAAGGCACTCAAGTCGTTTGGATCAGTGCTTAAAGGTCACAAGGGCCTAGAGTTCAAAATTGCCTCCAGTTGAACCAGGACAGTATAAAACTTCTCAAATATAAAGATCTGATCCCCAATGATGTTGTGTAGATGGATCCTAACAGATTTCACGCCTGTCTCTCAAAGGCCACCAAAATGGGTTTAAGCGAGTGGGATAAAGTGTCGTGTGATGCCCAGAGAATAGAATGTATCTGTGACACTAGTCTGATGAGCAGCAGAGGACAAAACATTGGCAATTCCTTAAAATGGTTATAGGATCCGACAAAATTGGTCCCACAATAACTATAGATGTCGGACTCTTGACCTCTACGACCCACAAAGCGTTTATATGCTGCCAAAAAGGTGGCTGTATACAGATCTGAAGCCAACTCCAAATTAAGCGCTTTTGTATCACAGCAAAGAAACACAAGCAGGCCCTTTGTCGGGGAGCCTTACGCAGACAACTTGACTTTATCGTAAAACGGTCTGTGTAAACAATCCCTACCTTAAAGAAGTGTTTGGCTTCCTGGACTCTCATAGCAGGTACGTAGTGAGCCAATCACTGGCTGTCAAGGTAAGGGCTTGGCCTGGAAATACTGCACAAAATGACGCAACCAGTGTGAGACAGCGAAAATATAATATTGCTTACGCAGTATACCCTGTGATGCCTGCAACCCAGGAAGATGATTCTGCTCGTGATGATGCCAAATGACCAAACTAGTGAACCAGTGTGTTTTAAGGGGCAACACAGGGTGTTTGTGGTGAAATGGAAGGTTGGACTGATGCAGCCTACCACTAACTCTGACAAACCCAGCTTTATCCAAGAAGGCAGCAATCCTCTGAAGCTACTGTGATGTGTCTTGACCCTTCTGTAGAGCAGACAGATCTTCCTTGAACGAGTCTTCTTAAATGTGACGAAGATACAACTGCAATGACATATCGAGTTCTGCCAGGCTTAAATCTCCCATTAACAGATCCGACACATCAACCCGAGTATTGCGACTGAAGCGACACACATAATCAATCCCAGGAAGAAGCTTGATTAAGCGACTGAAGCAAGCCATAAGCATGACTAATTCGTCAGGATCAATGACAACCAACATTTATAGCCTTTGCTCCTCCTGTACAGCTTGACGAACTGCCTCATTCATAGGTTGACTAGATGGTCACAGTTCCATAGGATACTTTAACCAGACTGGACCTGACCACCACAAGGGGTGCACAATGAGTTGAGTTGGCAACAAGCAAAGAGAGGCACAGTTGGCTGGGTTGTCCTCTGACCTAACCTAACACACTTCCAACCTTCTGATGAACTGAGAGACTGGATCTCACTAATATGGTTGGCAACAAATGTTTTAATTGGTGAGGAGATGTCTTCAACCAAGCCAACACCACTTGTGAATCGGTCCAGGCAAATGTTGCTGAAAAGGAACTGTCAACATAGAACTCCATGGCGTGATGTAGAAGGCAGGCCGATAACAAGGCACCGCAAAGTTCTAAATGTGGCAAGGACAAAACTTTGACAGGGCTACCTTGGATTTAGCTGAAACTAAATTGTAATGACTTCATTGTTAATAGACTGCAGCAGCATATCCTACCTCCGAACTATTACAAAATGTGTGGAATGGGTACGAACAGCCATCCTTCCCTTTAATAGGTCTTGGAATGGCAAGCAAAGACAGAAGTGGAAGCTTTTCGGTGAACCGAATCCATCACTGGACTATCTCTGGCGATGGTACATCATCACAGTCCAACTGTTTTAACCGCAGAGCTTGTATTAGATGCTCAACAAACAGAAAAAATGGGGTAAGCCAACCTACAGGATATAAAATCCGAGAAACAGCGGAGAGAATGTTTCGTTTGGTGGCAACACTTGAACTGTTTTGGGCCCAGTTAGAAAAGGTGTCTGAGGCAGGATTCCACACCAATCCCAAAACTTCCACTACATGATATTCCTGAACATCCAACGAACTAGACTGAGAGATATCCACATCTTCAGTAGGCAACCAATCGAGCAGAGCTGGGTGGTTACTCACAAACTTCCTTAACTTGAAGACCTTCTTAGCAAGCAGAGTGATAAATTCCTTTTGAAGTTCAAGAGCAGACTCGACTGAGTTCGACTCTGTGACTATATCGTCCATGTAAGTACCAGACATTAGGACTGCTGATGCTACGGGAAAACACTATTGCTCATCATCTACAAGCTGCTGCAGTGAGCGGAGTGCGAGGAAAGTTGCTGAGGCAATTCCATAAGTCACAGTTCTTAAACGAAAATCTTGGATAAGGTCACTCTCACAGAAATGCCAGACAATCCTCTGACAATCCCAAGGCTGTGGATGAATTTTAATTTGGCGATACATATGTTGTATGTCTGCTGTGAAAACGATTTTGTGGAGTCTGAAGGACAACAGCAAGCTCACAATGTCCCTTTGATGTTTTGGACAAGTCAACAAAGTATCGTTAAGTGATTTACCCATCAATACCTTTGCCGAAGCATCGAACACCACCCTGAGCTTGGTGGTGGAGCTATCGGGTTTTATAACACAGTGGTGAGGGAGATTGGCGAGGTGGTTGCAACTTGTGCTTCTTGAAGTTTCTCCATGTGCTCAATGTCTAAGTAGTCCTGCATGAAATCTGAGTACAATTGTTTCAACTTAGGATCCTTCCTTAATCGTGTCTCAACATGAAGCAAATGGCTTATGGCCTGAGGTCTGGTCAAACAAAATATAGGTGTGAATGACTGAAATGGCAATGCGACTGAGTATCTGCTTTCATTGCCCGTAGTGTTTGTCTCAACAAAATATCTTTCACACTAAACTTCCTCTCAGCCATGTGTGTGGTTAGTGGGCATTCTTCTATTTCCCAGAACCACCACATAGTCTCTGGCAAAGATGGAATTGAAAGGAGCAAGATGCAATATGATTCAACACAAAAAAACCCAATTGCTCGACATGCCCCATCAGAATCCAACCTAAGACAGAATCCACCACTGACAAAGAACCATCCAGTTTGCCTCCCATTAGCAGCTGCGGGAACAACTCAGCACTGATAAAAATATCAATGGGTCCTTGCGTATCAAATGTTGGATCTGCAAAATTGAGTTGGGAAACATCCTTGCACACTTCCTGTGAAAGTCGTACAGTAGGCAACTATTGTGCAATCTTAGGAAACACAAAGACAAAAACAGAAAAATGCAGATTCTTGTCACGAAATGTAATTACAATTGACGTGCAAGACTTGGCGACACTAGCTGTGGTGTTGGACAAACTGTGAACCACAAAATCAGCTCTTTTGTGAGGAAGTCCCAGCCTTTGCAGACAGTTTTATGTTATAAAATTGCCCTGACTCGCTGAATCCAACAAGGCACAGGAACCGACATGAGTTCCAGCAGAACCCAACATGAGAACCTGTGCTGTAGACAATAAAACAGTCGACCTTGAACTTGTGACAGATGTCACAGCTGTAAGACTCAAGTTTTTTTCAACATCCTGTGACAGTTAACTGGGCTTCGAGGACCCATCAGGTTTTTGAAAATCAGCAGTAATTTTGAGGTGTAATATTGAATGATGTCTAGCAACACAGTGATGCCACGACTTGGTGGGACACCGTTTGGTAACATGCGAGTCAGAAAAACAGTTGAGGCACAACTGACGTTCCTTGACAAACTTAAAATCTGTACATTTATGCTGTGCATTTGGGACATTACACATTTTACACAGAGACTGAGAGCTCAACAAACATTTTGAAGTTTTCTCACTGTTAGGCAGCCACCTGGATGAAGCAGTCTACTTAGATTTGGACAGAGAACCATTCAAAACTTTGGATTTTGTTGAGCCTACTACCTCTGCAGCTGTACAGTGCTTCCCAAGGAATGCAAAAAAAATAATCAAGAGTTAGGGAGATCATCAGAGTGGGTCAGCTCCCATGTAGTCCACAAACCAGTGTCCAATCGCTTACACACAATTGGTAGTGAGACCAAATTCCAGTGGTCAACTGGAAATTCAAGGCGCCTTTAAGGCAACAACATTTTCTGTTATAACAGACAACTGACACAATTATTTGGGACAATCAATGGAAGCTGATGGTGAATGCAGTAGTGCTCCTAAATGCATACCCACAATGAGATGTTTATTCTCATATCCAGAAGTCAGTAACTTCCATGCCACATCAAATTTTGACTCGGTCATAGGCAGGATCTATACCTTAGCCAGAGCATCACCCCGAAGAGACATCTTTAGATATTCAAGACGTTCCACTGTTTAAATGTCATGCTTGTTGGTTATCAAGGTCGACAATAAATTCAAGAATTTGGTCCACTGTTTTAAGTCGCCATCGAAACTAGGAAGTGTTTGGAAGAGCAACACATGATCGACTAGTTGGACAGTTTACATTCTCTGAACTTTCAGTAAATTTTCTGGTGAGGGAATCTGCAATGGCCATTATTGCAAAATACTTCTCCTCTGAGTCCACCATGTGTGCTGCCTGTTCAACAAAATCGAAATCGGAAGTAGCTGCTGCTTCTACCGTGACATGATCTGCAACAATGTGATCACGTAAATTAGGCAGGTCTCTCACAGGGGCTAAGAACAAGGGTTTCTTTGAAGCATCTGCAAGATCATCCTGAGCAAAGTCATAGGCTCGTTTGATACGAGACTCCGTTAAGCGAATGCACACTATCGCTGAACGAGAATGGACGTTGGCCATAGTGAGGTTATGTTTACTAGAGGACCATTTGGAAGACCCTACACATTGGTTAAAACAGTAAGACATCAACAACAAACACAACAAAGCAAGAATGGAAAGTGATAGAAGCAAATACGTGCCACTACTTACATAACCTCAAACACAACTAAATCCTTCCGGCTAGCATCACGAACTACTCCATGACAAATTATTGAGATTTGATTACACTACTTCAATGCAGCAGTACGGAGACGGGATGGTTTCTGCGAAGAACATTCCTTCTTTCCTCTTCAAGCGGACACAGGAACCAAACCAACTCAAAAGTATGTTGCGCCCGCAACGAAACTAAATGTGCATAACGTACGAGGGACAAAAAATTCCATGCTTACATTAAAAAAACCACACACACAAGAAATTAAATGGAACACGTGCTACGAACAAAATATCACTAGGTGTGAATAGACGAAAATGCACCGAGCATGCCGAACGAACAATAGGTTCACACAGCACGGTAAAGATGCACATTTCACGTTTCAACAAAAACCAAACACTAAAATTTTGGCACAGATCCGGCCCAGAGAACCAAAAATAGTTACATAATTAACTAGTGTACTGTAAGTGTTTAGATGTAACATTTACAGTAGGATACAAAAACTTAAACGTGCGAGTACACCGGCACAACCACTCACCGCCATGTTGGTTTTGAGACTCTTTGTTCGCTGGAACAGGGACGACAACCAAAGCACTAGCAGCGACAAGGCTGGCAACTTCCACAAACAATGTTGCCACTCCCAGCATCTCAGAAACGGGAAATTCAAAGTGTCTGTTCTTTATACATCTATATACAATTTACAGTCCGAATTACTACTACTTGTACCCATACTGCCACACGAAACAACTTAGTTGAAATAATCTTGTTAAGTTGATGTACATACGTTTTTAATATAAATTTCTACTTTCAGCAGTCTGGTAACCCGAGAACAGTACAGGC
Source organism: Medauroidea extradentata (assembly GCA_003012365.1). Taxonomy (NCBI): domain Eukaryota; kingdom Metazoa; phylum Arthropoda; class Insecta; order Phasmatodea; family Phasmatidae; genus Medauroidea; species Medauroidea extradentata. Next base: position 35,804 of record PNEQ01029557.1, on the reverse strand, counting down.
GAATCCAAGCTGATTATTGTTCTTTTATACACTTTTATTTACATAGTGAAACTGAGGATAGGTCCTATACTGTTTACCAAGATTTCATTTATTCTTTCGTGGTATTTAACAGTTTTGTTACATAGTCTAAGAAATAAATAAGTATTAAAGAACAATAATCAGTTGGCAGCGGTTCGCTTATACTGTTCAGGGGTCTGCTGAAAGTGTAAATTAAGATTTTAAAACTGCATTCAGCTACGTGAACAGTGAACGATTTCGTATATCTGTCACAAAAAAATGCACGATTGTTTCAGCAGTAAATACCCGCATTAATTCATATACATCTTCCATTCAAATTGGACACCTAACTACATTTACGTAGTTCTGCATTTATTCTGTGCAATCTCCACAAAATAAGTAGTGTCCGCGTGGATGTAAAACACGACTAATTTCGTTCTCAAAGCACACATGTTTAAATGTCATGGTAAAACCACAGTTCACCGCTTTGCACCTTTAACAGTCAACGTTTGAAAAATACCCTTCATATTCCGTGCCTTACCCCTAAGGGTAAGCTACACGTAAAATGTCATATTTTTAGACCCGACGGTTTGAGCTGTGCCCTGATGAGTCAGTCAGTGAGTCGATGAGTGGAGCATTTCCTTTCATGTGTCGATATAATTGCCGACCCGCCCTTTATATAAGGTTTGTTTTGTTTAAAATTTTGTGATTCATTGTTTTGTAAATCCTATTGAAGAATTAATTGAGGCTGGTAGTCGAAGTAATATATACACTTATCTATATTTAGAGGGTCATGAGAACATATTTGTGATAAATTCTGCTACTGTGTAAATTGCACGATGTGCAAAGGGCAAAGAAATACACGTAAAACAGACAGACCAATGACAGTGTATCTTGGCAATCGTATCCTTAAGGGCCATAGTACATGGTACCAGATTCCGTACCAGCATGTACAAGGTCTGTCATATCAGGTGCTATACCGGCCGGTATGGCAGATATCTTAGTTTTATCCGCCCGGCTTGGCAGTTTTCATACCAAGTATGGTAAAAGAACTGGTGCTATTTTCTGTCCCATGTCGTGTACAGGTTTTCGTGAAGGGCTCCACACTACAACTGCATGAACTATTACAAAGAAACCAAAAGCTAATCAAAAGGTTTTCGTCATTGCAGCGAAAAATTGCGACCATGAGTTTGAAATTAACTCTAGCGGCTTTAAAACAAAATACATTTTAATTACAATTATGCATGTTTATTTTAAGTACTAATTCAACTTATTCCAAAAACATGAAATGATACCTGTAAGTTACTACAAAAGTTATTTCAAAGTCAAATAAAACTTAGTTGTCATATTGTTATAACTACCCACCCGGTATGGTCTTGTCGGTGAAGTGGTTCGAGCACCGGACATTAAAGTGAGGTTTCTGAGTGGGGTAGGTACGAAACTCAGCGATATACATATATATATATATGTCTATGTATGTATATGTATATATGTGTGTATGTGTATATGTATGTATCTGTATAATATATATCTGCATATACATATATATGTTAATTTTTTAATGCAAATTATATGTTCTATAAGAATCAAATGAATTGTGGGAATAGCTACAGACCGATCTACAGTACCAACTTTTCTTTACATTTTTATTACTTTCACATTATCATTTTAGCAGGTTTGAAATAAATAAATATGATACGAATGTAATAGACCTATATCTTTTCAACAAGTAATGACGAATTACTATAATGTATGAGGTGTGTACAAAAATTATGTTAACTAGTATGATGTTCTATAGGTAAACTCATTGGACCCACTTGAACATAGACGACAGTTATTCCATATTTATCACAACAATGTACATTTTACATTAACATAACTAATAATCTTGATGAATGTGTCGAAATCTCGTATCCCGTTGGTAGCCCTTGTACCTAAACTTAATTCCTTAACTCCAACGTGAAGTATCTAATAAATCCACAGAAGATTCGTAAAGTTAAGGCATAATTGAATTAGCAGTCTCCATGTTAATTCTATTGTGAAGATTCTTTTAAAATGACCAATCATAGAAAATATTTTATTTAACATAGTAATTTTTCGTAATCTATTAGGTTTTTCTTAGTTTTAACACAATGAAAATAATGATAAGAGAAACTCATTCGAATCAGCTCGAGTGCTATAAATATTATTTTGAAGGCTACTAAAAGTGTCAAAAGTACATGTTTCAAACTGCTATATTTCAGAACAAAATATCTGAATATGAATGAAATTTGGATTGAGGCCTTCACTAAACTTTGCTTCGGAGACGTATTTTAAATATAATGACAGAGTCATCGCTTGAATTATAATTGAAAAAAAAAATAACTGTATGACCAGAAATCTACTCGATGGTTCAGTGCATTGCGCATAGAGTTGATGGAACAGTTAATTAATTAATGTCACTCTTATCGTACCTTCGTTTTCGGTATTTAGTAACGGGAATTTCCAGGTGGACGTCTTTAAATAAATAATCACATTATTTTCAATATAGTTGCAAATTACGTTTTAAATATGATCACACGTATGTAATGATGTGCGAATATAATGATCAGGAAAAGTGTCGACGAAACCCGGCAATCGTGCGTCGGCTGTAAGCACATACTTTATATATTTTCACTTCGCAAAAAATACATTCATGAAATTTTTAATCGGACAGTTGTAGTAGGTATTTTTAAAATGTATATTACTGAATAAATGACTATTTAAAATTTAAACTAGTCTAAATGTAACAGACTACATTTCAAATGAAAAGAGTTTAATGTGTTTGTTGTACCCGTTATAAGTAGGGACAGGATAAGTTCGCTAATTCAATGGCCTGCACATTAGAGTAAAATATCCTGTGTATGCTCAAGTCCTCATCATTTGTCCACAAGCTGCTACTCACTGGAACAACATAGAAAGAACGAATATATGGATTTTGAATACAATTGAGTCTAACCTGCAGGTCATTGAATTCGTGAAATTTTCCTATCCCTAGTTAATATAATCACCTCTCATTGTCGCCTTAATTTGTTTATTACCTCGCAACGGGCCGGCGATTAAAAAACTGTGATTAGAGACAGACAAAATTCCCTTGACATTATTTGTCACTGGCCCTTATGTGTTGTTAATTGCTTTACATTCAATTGGAAGGGACCCTTGTTTTTCGCAAAAATAATTTTGCCCCAGTTTGTTTCAGTGTCTTACGTACACATTTTCAATTCAGCTTCATGGTTACTGTCTGTGTGTCTATCTGAAAAGACAACAACAATAACGTTCCAGCAACACCACACGCCTGTGATTTGCCGGTAGAATCCTAAGACGTGTGAGAGTTAAAATATCCAATCACTGGCTATGAAGCAGAACTGCAGATGTGCACGTAAGGCACTCAAAAAAAGTGGGATAAAATCCTTTTCGCGAAAATCAGGGGTCCCTAGCATATTGGGTTCTCTATCATGGAAGTTTATTAATTGTTGTATCTAACTGCTAGCGACTACATTGCAGAACAATAGAAGATGTTTAGTGAACAAACAATTGCTTGCAGTCTAGCTTAACGTCATAAAATTACACGAAAATTGCCGGTTTGTATCCGTATTTGATAACCTTTCAGACATTAAAAAGTTAGTAATATGTTTCGCGATGAAGTCTCAATCTCTGATTTTATAGCGATTGAGAAGTACTAAGCTTTCCATGCTTTGGCTTGCCTCACAATAGCCCCACCTCTCCAACGAACGTCACAGTACATTGGCCAGTTTTTTGCCTTTGTTACATCACAGTAGTTGTAAACAACTGCCTCTTAGCTGGAGCTTGTTTTGCAATAAGCTACCTTCAACACACACTTGTCGCCTAACCGCGTATTTGGCATGACGTAAATAAATCAAGACTACATGAAGTACAAGGTGACATTTGTTTGTAGGGTGACAGTAAGTTATGGTTGTATGCTGTAATTCTGAGGACTGGCTGGCTGGGGCATGTGTCTAAAAACCCCTTATGGACTAGCCCATGACTCACGAGCCTGGCTGCCCCATGATGTAAACCCCGACGATATACGTCATAGAGACCTACTTGAACTGCGCCTTGGCCCTTCGAGGCCGGCTTATGAGGCTCAAGTCACGTCCGAAGCATCATGTAATGTCTATTTTTAGACCCCTGTAATGCGGTGAATCCCTGACTGTTTCGCAGAGTATAAAAGCACATAATCGACACATTTGGGGAGAGTTCGCTATTGGTAGTGCTAGAGGAAGGTGCTATACTTGTAGAGAGAGGCTGGTGAAGACATCTTGGTGATGTCAGAGTCTACTGTGAGGCGGCAGGCGGCTACCTTCGAATGAGTGTTGGGCGAAACAAGATGACTACTGTGGCGGGCTGACGGGCGAAGAGATGTTGCGCGATGGGAGCCGAACCGAAGACCTCACGAGCAAAGACAGTGGTGCACTCGGGGTGCTGCGCAGCACATGGCGATTCATTACCACTGCGGACTATTAAGGTTATACATTGTCACTATTTGGAAGATTGTTGATTGGATTTATTACTGAACGTTTATTGTGTTTTGTAGTACTTGATTTATGGTAAATATTCTTGTGCTTTATTTGTTTGAGTTAATTAACGTTCCTGTGGCACAGTAATAATTATGTGCATAATTAAGGGCATCGTGAACGTTATAGTTGACTGCTGTTTTGTGTATTTCTTAGTTTTGTGAGCAATTAAATCCAGCACTTTATGTAACTCCTTTATTTCTAATTATAAGACCTCTATCCCAAAATAACTGATTGGAATTGCCGACATTTAAGTTTTTGCTCAAACTTGTAACAGTAGATTTCAACCAGGCAAAACTTACATCTATATATATGCATTTTACATGTTAAAAGAATCATTGAGTGACAATATCCAGTTATCGATTGTATAAATGTTTAATACGTTATATAATTGTATATGTATATATATGTGTATATGTATTTATATGTGCATATGTATATATATATATGTGCCCGGTGGCTTACTGTCTTTTTAACATCTGACGTAGTTCTAGTAGTAAATTTGCACACAGCACTCTACACTCTTACTATTAACATTGTATGACCACGTGCGTGCACATAATATTCGATGGCTGGACTAAGACAAGGAGCATATAGTAATGGGCGAAGAATATTTTATTGTACAAAGTGCCTTCGATATAATGAAGTAGAATTTTGCTACACAATTTTTAAGGCTGCGTGAATTCATAATTATAATGTTATGATAGTTATTTTGTTTCAAAATTTAAATAATTTGTTTTAACGAAACCTTTTCGTTTACTTGTAATTAATAATTTACCATTATATATTTTTGTATATTAATTGAAAACAATATAACATTACTAACATTATTTGTGTCTTATGTAATAGTATAGCCACTAGATTCCATAATTTGTGAAAATAATTGTTAAAATCAGTTGCCTTGTTACTATAGCATCTAATTGGCCTAGTACAATTTTGTCTCAAACATTAGTTTCTTTCATATAAAAATGAGTTCCGAGTTAAATAACAAGTAAAATAGCCAACACATTTCGGCTTACTGCCATAACCGAACAAAATAAGGACGTCTAAATAGAGAACATGCTAGCTACTTTTAACAGTACTCAAACAATATATTATTCGAAATACAGGACTAAAAAAATATTCTGTCGGCAAATTAAACGCACAGCTTTATGGAATGAATATGTATTTACAATTTTCCGTGTTTCACATTTAGTGGGGACTAATGGTGATTGGCGAATAATAGAGACCTGAAAATTTCGCGTTTTCTTTTAGGCACAAGCTAGAATTGCAGCCACTCTAAGTTTGTGTCACGATTGGCCATTGACATATTGGACATTTCGTGTAAGTCGCTGAGCCAATAATAAAAATTGTAACTAAATACATCACTGTGTCAGCGAGTAGCTAATGAACAGTTGCTATTTGCTTGAGTGCACGTATATTCTTGGAGGCTAGCCTACAGGTTAGTGAACTCCCGAATTTTTCCCGCCTCTAGCGAAAAGGAATACTTTAAAATGCTATTCGCAGTAAAATACCAGCCGTTACTGGTACATCTGGAAGTATGCTGTTTTAAAACCAATTAAAACGAATACAACAATATAAATAAAATATTGAAAAACTGCAAAATTATTCATGAAGCAGAAATAAATTACAAGAGAGGCACTGTCACTTGACAGAGCTTCGCGGCTGGCGTGTAGTTGAAACAACCCATCCCCTGACTTCCACAACATACAATGACGTATGACCGTGTTGCCAAACGTCCATTCCTTTGCCGGACCTGTGTCTTATCGCCTGATCTGCGCTAGCCACACCGAGCTATCTGACTCGCGCGTACATGAGACTCCCCTCACCACTGACCGTATCGCAACATAGACGGTGTTGCACATGTCCATTCTCGGGCATCTTCATCTTCTTGTTACCTCCTCAACTGTTCTGACATTTCCTACTTCGCTGAAGCAGGCCTGCCCATGCTACGTACACAGGACCACGTCGTTTTTATTGTTGTTCATAGAAATAGTGCTGTACATTTTCAAACATAACTTTGACATATTAACACTGGATTTTGTGGCACTTTAAATTGTTTCAGAAATTATTTTATATTGTTCTGTGTGTCGTTTCCCTTGTTATTTTGTTGTATTCACAATTAAATTATTACAAAATTTCTTATTACATTGCCGCTATCGAAACAGGGCTGACATCACGTGGTGTATTAAGAGTGCTCGAGCCTACTATGAACTCTAAACGCAATTACATAAATACAAATAAAATACTTCATATGATGAAACTATGTAGCTATGTTTAGGAAGAATGTATAAATTCTATAAATAAAACGCTTTAAACTTTCATTGCTGTAATTGTGTGAAGCAGAATATGAGTACGAAAAACTTTTTTTTTAATTGTGTGTACTAAAATTTCAATTATGCAGCTTTGAAAGGAAATTAACAAGAAACAGTGACACAATATGAGAAATAAATATATTTTTAAACCACAGTAGCACAAGTACATATTTTGCTTATAAGTTAACTGTGTAACATACACGTACGTTTATTTACAGATATTGCTAAGACTACTTTTATTATCTCTGAAATTCATGCAATGTAAACATTGTATTTATTATTGTTCTATGGTATATATTCTCTGTGACTAGTTTTAGTGTAGATATTTGTGTATATTTTATTGTCTAGAGCATTGCAGGAAATAATTTTTTTAATCTTAATATTTAATTGTAAAGGCTCTTAAAAGGTGGCATAATTTTATTTAAAACAAATAATTTTCAGACCAAAGTAGTATTCGATTTGCTAGTGGGAAGAAATTATGTTATGTTTTACTACGTATCGAAAACAAAACCTTTTCACGGTGGAATCAACAAGAAATAAGAATAGAAGATTTTAGGGAAGAAAAAATGCAATACAATTTTTTTATGGTAGAGGTCCGGCTGAGAAGATTCTTGAGGAAAGAAATGCCTCTATTTGCTGTCTTGGAAGAATTCCTGGGGAAGAACTTCACAGCAGGAATATGGTAATTCGAAAACCAAATAACTAAAGAATGGAAAACAGCATTCTAAATTCACGAAACTCAGTGTTATTCTGATAATTATTGACAGAGAAATATTTTTTTTTGTTTTGAGTCCCAGTATAATACACACAATTTTCATTCTTCTGAAATATTCAGTGGTCTAATAAGAGTCTTAGATAATTGTATATTAATCTGTTAAATTTTCGTTTTACAATACTAAGCTATATTTAGAGACATGAACTTTTCGCCTAAATAAATTTGCCTCACTTTGTGTCAGTGACTTGTGTGCACGTCTGCAGACTTGCTTCACGGTCAGAGATGGGATGTTTTGACATTCGTGTGTTGTGGGGTTTTACACGTAAATCACAGACGTGTGGTGTAACAGTAACCTTATTGTGATTGGTACAGTCAAATGAGAAACGTCACAGTTCAAAGGCACGCTGCCAATATCTATGAAGCAGATCTGCAGACGTGCACATAAGGCACTGGAATAAAGTGGGGCAAAATTCTTTTCGCGAAAAGTTCATGTCTCTAGCTATATTCTCAATATTGCAGCATCACAGAATGTCTTTGTTTCTACAGGGGAAAAACCCTATATTGACAAAATCTTATTGATGATCCTATTGTTTTCGAGCCCTAAATATTTTCTTTAAATAAATTTTCTTCTTTTTTACGTACTGTCCTCTCAATTTTACTAAGATTATTATATTAATTCTATTTCCGCTAATATACCATCTCAGGGCTCATGGATTTAGTAAAATAATGGTAAACAATATCTTCCTAAGCTGAGGTTAGGGTAAGTGGATATATTACAGAGAGAGTTAAGTGGAGAGAGGCGAATCATTAGCGCCACAACTACGGGCCTTAAAAAACAAGGATCGGCACTATCATCAATAAGATTTTTCTTGTAAGAAACATTAGAATATGTCTAGTTGACTGCTGTATCTTTTGAGTGAGTAGCCATTCAACAAATAGTTGAAGGTTAGTCTAAGGTACTATTATAAGGTACACTGAAAATAACGTTGTTCAACATGGCTACACATAGGAAAAACTTAGACGCAATTGATCAGACTGTGGAGGAGGTTATCGCAAAATATACCGCAGAGAGTGATTCGGCTCCTTCTGAAAGTGAAGATACGGTAGCAAACCCAACTAGCGAGAATGTAGACCAAAAAACTATATTTAGCATGTTATAGCAAATACAGTCTAGTCTCGAAAATAAAATGGTTGAAAATCAAGCTAGTCTTGAAAACCAGCTAGTAGAAAATCAGGCTAGTCTCGAAAAGAAGCTTGACGAACAATCGTATGATTTGTAATCCACATTGAAGGAGGAAATAAAGTCCGTTCGCGAAGAATTAAGGGCGGAGTTAGTAATGCTACGATTAACTGGCTGGAGGAGTTAGACAGTCAGTAAGACAAAGCTATAAATACCGTGAATTTCTGTACGGTAATGGTTAAAAAACGGTACGAAAAACAAACGAACGCGTGTCGAGCATATAATTACAAGTTCAGGAAACCATAGAGAAATATACAGCGGTAGAAAATCAAGTAACTGAGTTGTCCACTCAAATAGAGAATAAACTAATGACAACGCACAACACATTAAAAAAATTCTTAGAGATACGCAATTGGATTTTGAGCAGTTGGAAGAGCAAATTGAACGGGATATTGCACGAAAATTTTAACAGATGAAAATATCTTGATTAGCTGTAAGCGCAGACAATTTAGAATTTGCTGAGCGGACCGAGATATTAGCTGAAAACACCGCCGCAGAACCTGAACGTAATCACACAACACTCTCATCGCCGAAAGCACATGTGAGTTCAGGAATACCGTGGGTTACAAACATTGCAGGTTTATTCCACCTTCCAGTACAACAACTAGGCAGAGCGATACCCAAATTCTCTAATCTCAAACAAGAAAATCCCTAGACTTTTCTAAATAAATTCGAGGACTACGCTGAAACATTCAACTTCTCCGATCATGAAAGCGTGAAGTAACTCAGTCGTGCTTTGAAGGGGACTGCAAGTTTCTGGTGGGACGTAGAGAAACTCAACACGAAAACATGTTCCGAATTAAAGGAAAAATTTCAGAAACATTTCTGGAGTCCGAGTACACAAGGCTTAGTTCGGGCCCGTTTACATGCCGAGAAATATGACCCTAGAGAAAATATGCAGGTGGTTGAACACATTAGCACTATTTACGAGCGTAGTCGTCATTTAAGGCCAGAAATGACAGAAACTGAAATGATTACAATGCTCACTAACCAAATGCCCATGCAATATCAGTTATCTTTAGTGGGAATATATGAGTTGTGACTGTCTGAATTTCAGGAACAACTCATGATAGTTGATAAATTGCAGAGAAAAATGCGTTTATCGACTTGGGAACAGCGTTGCGATAAACATACTAGAAATACTCATAAACAGGATGGGTATAAATTCTAGTAGAAAATGAAATTTGATCCAGAGCATCGCGTAAACACCTTCAGGTACAAGCGAAGTGACAAGTCAGACGATGAGTCGAATGTTCGAGATCGATATTTTCCGAAAAGGAATAGACAGTGGTTTATGCACAAGTCTCGTAAAGTGCGAAACTAATAAGACCAAAGACGCAGCAAGCATAGAAACTCATCAGAATCCAGCTCTAGGGGACGTGACAGTTTGAGGGAAACGAAAAACAAAGGATCCTATTCCAAGAGTTCTGGGGAAAAGGGGTCTAAACACAGTTCAAGGCCACCGCAAGGAAACGTGGCAGAAGGTTATTTTGATAGGAACAAGCCACTGAATCCTAGCGCGCCACTGTTTGAAGAATCAAAAGGGAACGATCGAAAGAATGCCTCGTCACAGTCCCGTCACAAAGAAAATTAACCATTTTGAAGTGTTAACCAAGACGAGATCGGAGATCTTCGACTTGACGACGATTCCATTATGTCCAATGGAACTCGAAAATGAATATAAAGAAGAATGCAAGATAGAAGAGGAAATAATGACACTAGTAAGAAGCAGTTTGATTTCACCAGCTGACAGACGTTCACACTATTGCAAGAAGTCTAGGATTCACCAATTTAATATTTGGGACCTCGTTCTCATAAAGAAGCATCCAATATCAAATTTCTGGGATAAAGTAACACGTAAATGGTTTTTGCTATATTCAAGCCCATACTGTGTAAATAAAATAATTAGCAAGAATTGTTACGAATTAGTACATCCCGTTTCAGGCGTTGTAAAAGGCAAGTACGACAATACACAGTTGAGAAGCTATGATACTCTAGATGATTAAATTTGTATTCATGTGGTATAATTCCTAATAAAACTTATGTATTAAATGACTTACAGTATGTTAAGCAAATGTTAAGACGTGATTGGAACTTTTTGATTTGATTACGACTTTGCCTGTGTTGCAGGCGTATTTTGTGACTTGCCCTGGAGACAGTAGATCCCAGAGGTTATGTTTTGCTCTGGCGTGGAGCCTTTTATGGGTGTTTGGTCACTTACACCTTGGTTGTCGTAAGTCGTTGTATTAACGACATAAATTTGGTACGAACGTTCTTAAAAGTTTGAGGTACTGAAAGGAAATCAACATATTTGGTACTCATTGTGAACAACGTAAACAAATACCTAGGTAACGAAGAAATACAGAGATATATGTATGATTCTGTGTTGTACAAGTGAAACTTTTGCCGGCTTTCAAAGATATGAAACATTGTTTTGATGTACGGTTTTGAAGTTCAATAATGGTACTGCAGTTTGATATTTCTCTCTGGATTATCAACGGAAGAAAACATTTTTTAGCCATGCAATTTTAAACAATTTGTTTGATTCTGCTGTTTCATACTTCGTAGCTTTGTCTTACTTTTGCTTAGAGGAACGTACTAGTTACGACTATCTTCATAGAAGTTTTTTTCTTGGGCATTCTAAATATTGGTTATTTAATAGAATTATACTTCATTCTGATAATTCATAGATATTATACGACCATGTTTTATGTACACAGACAAGGAAGAACACTTTTGTCTGAATGTTGCAAATTGTTTGCATACCAGGTAATAAACAACTACACATATAGTAGGTGTTCTCTGCAATGTTATCCGAATGACCTGAGGGAATATAGTTTAGCTACAAGAACACAAACTTCTTCAGTGAACTGTGCAGTATGGTGCTAGATGTATTTCCGAAAGTGCTCTCCAGAATGACGTCTGTGAATTGTTCTTAAAATTTTTTTGTTTTGTTTTTCTTCAATTATGAACGAATTAAAGTTTCGGCGATTGTAAAGAATTAATCATTGCTTAGCAAGTATACAGGGGGAACTTGTAAGATACAATTTTTGAAGAAACATTGTATTATAAAAAGGAAAATGTATATTTTTAACAAGAAATATAAGGATGGTACACTAAAGGAACTAATTGTGAGCTAGATTAAGACGTTTACACTAGAGATTGAAATGAATACTCAAATGGTTAAGGATAAGACAATTTTTTTATGTGATCTGAACATTTCAGATATTCTTAAGCAATGAACTGCTTAGTTCAACTTATGGTATTTTGGAATCCCATAAAACAAGAATAATTTTGGAATAAGGAAGACATTGTGTATACAATTTTTCTTGTTGGTTGAAAAAAAGAAATGTTGTGGGACTTAAGCAATACACAGTTGTGAAGACAAATCACAATAGGTTTTGTCTTATTTATTTATTCTTGAATTATTTATTATAGTAAGGAATATATATATATAATGATTTATTTATTGATCGTTTACTTTCACTTATAAATGGAAAATAAAAATAAAGTGCAGAGGTTGTTACTACTTTAAGCAGTAATAATGTTTAAGAAAGGTAAAATGTTATTGTTTCTTGAAAGAGACATAAACATAATATTCTATCGCAATAATTTTAAGTATCGCGTATTGAAGACATTTAATGATTATAGTAATTGTAATAAAAGGTTTCATAGTCTGATGGGGGCTATCTGTAACATACACATACATTTATTTACACATATTGCTAAGAATAATTTAATTATCTTTGAAATTCATGCAATATAGACATTGTAATTATTATTGTTCTATGGTATCTATACTCTGTGACTACTTTTAGTGTATATATTTATGTATGTTTTATTGTCTAGAGAATTGCAGAAAATTATTTTATTAATCTTAATGTTTTATTGTAAAGGCTCTTGCAAGGTGGCATAATCATTTTTAGACCAAAATAGTACCGGTAATCGATTTGCTAGTAGGATGAAAATATGTTATGTTTTGCTATGTTCCGAAAACAAAACCTTTTCACTGTGGAATGAACAAGAAATAACAATAGAAGAATTGAGGGAAGAAAAAATGGAATAAAATTTTTTTTATGGTAGAGGTCCGGCTGAGATTTCTTGAGGAAAGAAAGACCTCAGTTTGCTTTCTTCGAGGAATTCCCGGGGAAGAACTTCACAATACCTGGCGGTATTAATATTTCGGTTTTGAAAGTAGCGGAGTTTACCAGATCAGAAGAACAGAAGAGGAATTCATGCCATTTCGTACCGTCTTCCCAGAAGTTTTGTCAGGCTTGTCTTACCATGGTGTAACTTTTGACGAGTACCAAGAGGAAGAGTTTGGCGACGTGGTAGTACCACGTTTCCCCTGGTACTATTTCTTTCCAAATTTCGAGCTCAGGAGTGTTTGAAATACTTTCCTAACATCGCACTGGTAAGCTGTCCCAGCCCTTTTCGACCGATAAGGAATATTTCAAGTTCGTGATTTTTCTGCAATTTTTGCAGAGAACTGCTAAATTTTGATTTTTCTTGGAGTAGTGCCAAACAGCCCGTGAAGAACCGTAGATTAAGACGTAACCGGTGAATCCCAAATGTTATGTATAATTGCTACAATAAACTGCAAGTATATGGTAATTCGAAAACCAAAAAAAAAAAAAATAAATAAATAAATAAATAAAAAAAATTAAGAATGGAAAACAGCATTCTAAATTCGCGGCACTCAGTGTCATTTTGATAATTATTAGCAGAGAAATATTTTTTTTGTTGTTTTGAGTAACAGTAAAATATACACAATTTTCATGCTTCTGAAATATTCAATGGTCTAGTAAGAGTCTTAAATATTGGTATATTAATCTGTTAAATTTTCCTTTTACATTACTAAGCTATATTCTCAATATTGCAGGGTCACAGAATGTCTTTGTTTCTACAGGGAAAAGAAACCCAACGAAGACAAAAATTTTATTGATAATCCTACTGTCTTCGAGCCCTAAATATTTTCTTTAAATAAATTTGCTTCTTTTTTACTTACTGTTCTCTTTATTTTACTAAGATTATTACATTAATTCAATTTTTGCTAATATACCATCTTAGGGCTCATGGATTTAGTAAAATAATAGTAAACAATATATTCCTGAACTGAGGTTAGGTTAAGTGGAGATATTACAGAGAGAGTTAAGTGGAGAGAGGTGTGTAACAGAAATATTACTTGAAAGCACAGTCCTTTGTGAAACCAACGTGTTACAATGTACGAAAATTTACGTTCACGTCAACAAAATGTTTGATTACAAATACTCTATGCAAACAGTACATTTAAGAAATTTGTGTTATTTTGTATTCTACTCATGCTAGACATTTGTAACTTCAGGATGAATGAATCAATCGTTAAGAAAATGCAACCAAATATCAGACACCAAGCTCAAACAAAGCCAACACATGTAATTTCATTAAAAAGGTCGTTAAGACTCGTTTGCATAATACGAATGCTATACATCGATAATACTGCACTGTCAATGTAGTTTTACACTTACGTTGATTACGTAAGTCTATCACACATCGTTTTAGAACACTATTGGCCTTTGCAAAATTATATTTTACAATGCAAAATGCTACTTTATTTATACTCAGATATTATTTTCGAAAATTCGCCTACAGTTGATATAAAATATGTTCTTTTGCGTATGAGATTTAGGATGTTGTATGTGATAACCTACACTAGTGTGATATTTCAATAATATTAGGTGTTTTTGAGTGTATTTTTACCTAAAAACTATTAATGTAAATTTACGATATTAATATGCAGTTTCTTAAAATATTAGTTCATTTTTCCACACATAGCATGTTACTTGAATATACACTTACAGTTTTTGTAAAAGTACTATACAGCATTGTTCTTTTACTCATGTGATTTTAGATGTTGCGTGTGATAACCTACATTAGTGTGATATATCAATAATGTTAGGTGTAGTTTTTCATTCACTGTCGACGTATTTTTACATCTACATGGCTTACATAAATTTATTAGGTCACAAGAGTAGTTTAAAGTGAATTACAGTGTATTTTTACTCCGACACCAGTAGTGTAAATTTATGAAATTAAATTTCAAATTCTCATAATTATAGTTTATTTTTGCACGCATGGTATGTTTTCAAATATTCACCTACAATTTGTTTAAAAGTACTTGACAGCGTTGCTTTTTCACTCGAGAAATTTAGGCTATTTCCGGTGGTCGCCTTTATGCAAACAAAAATATGCAACTCGTATGCGTTATTTTTAAAAGCACGAGTATTTCGTGTACTAATCTGGCAATAGCCTAGACTTCTCAGTTCTATACACATACACTGGCCAAAGTCAAGTATTCATTAGCTTCTAACTGTAACATATGTTATCACCAAGACTTGTTTCCTTATTTATCATTGGCTTGCAGTTGTCGAACATGTGATAAAACAGGTGCCGTCTAATCACAGAAGAAGCAGTGAAGTATACATTATTGGCATTCAACCTGACCTAAAATCAATACGCGAGATAATCTTGCCTCTAGTTATTTTTTATTTTTGTCGTAGTTTTTTACACATACATTGAACAATATAAGTTGATAAGGAAAACCGGGATATTTGACGATGCATGTACAGTGATTTTTAGAATAAATGAGCGGCTGAAAAAATTGTACACTTCGGGTACGATCAGCTGTTAAAAAATGTAACGCCTGAGTACTTAGGCAAACACACAGCGCACGTAAGAGTCACCTATCACGGTGAATTTGGAAGCCCGTGAGATACAGTCCATGCTGACCACGAAACTGTGTCACCAAAGCGAGGGCATTTGATTGGTTATGTTACGAAATACTTCGTGACTGCTCTGCTGTCTAAGTGAGAGGAAGAATTGAATTACGTATATCACTATAGGAAGTTGGTTATTTGTTTACAATAATGTATATTTTTCTTCTATAATAATACAAGTTCACTAATTATTTTTCTTACTATTTATTTTGTTTTTTGCCTCTTGAACAGCAAATTGGAATAAGTAGAGGAAGACTTTAAATAGATATAGTATGAGGGAATGGCAATGGCATTTGCTATTGAATCATTCAGCATTTGCCTTAAGTAATCTCGGGAAACCATTGAAAACCGAACCGCCCTCTGTGACGCAGTTGCGTGGCGCGCCGGCTTGCGGTGCTAGAGGTTCTTGATTCACGTCCTAGGTGAGAGATGGCTGTTACTTAGTTTAAATGGAATATATATATATATATATATATATATATATATATATATATATATATATATATATATATATATATATATTGCCACAAGGCTGGGCGCAGTAAAATAAATAATGTAAAAAGAATAGTCAGTATTAATTAGTTAAACATATGTGGAGTGTCGTGTTGATGATCGTTATGTTATATCTTGCTTGTAGCTAAAGTGTTGAATGTAAAATGGGGGATGAAAGTATATCTAAAATATTAAGCTACGCAAGACTACGAGGTGGCAAGCAAATAAACATCACTAGTAGATAATACAAGCATTCGACTGAAACATAACGATAAGCAATAAAGATTAACAAACTCTGTAATTATTAAAACATCACTGGAGGGGGGTATACCTACAGTACGTAGCTCCTTAAGTAAAATAAAAACAAACAAGCACTTTAAAGATAGAATTTCCACCTTGAAGCCTAGCTACAATCATAAAGTATTAATGTATGGTAGAGCACAACAAACTAACTGAATCAAAATAATAACTCAGCTTGACAAACTATCTATTGCGAGGGGTACAGAAGATCGAACCATAGACTAACGTCCCAATACGGGTCGCGTCTCCTATCTTGCATTGTGCATGTGCTTATCATCCATAGTCATCTATTATTATTATTATTAAAATAAATATTTAAATCAAGATACACGTTCTGTGATTAGGGGCTATCAATATATGTTAAAGGGACTACAGTTCGACTACTTGAAATGAAAGAGTGAATTCAAATAATTGGAGTTTATTACAAAAGATTAAAATAAAATGTTATACAAAAATAAATATTACATTAATGAAATTAAATTGTACAGTTTGGAAAAAGATTTGTTATTTAAATGTGATGAATTATGACCAGATATTACATTAAGAAATTAATCTAAACAGTAAAGTGGTTTCTGGCATTACAAAACAATCCCGACGTTATTACATTACTTTGAAAATATTTAATAAAAGGCAATTGCACTGGCCAACAACAAATAACCGCGTCAACGTATTCACGACTATTCAACAAATACCGAACACGAAATCTAAAGGGGAAATAATAATAATTTAATAATAAAATAATAACATGAAATAATACTTATCATTTTGATGTTCCTGTCCAGCGAAGTCTCATCCATCTCAGGGCTACGAAGTCTTCTTATACCGAAATGAATAAACAACTAACCGAAACTTAAAATTAATAGTAATAATAAACAGAATCTAACTAACTAAACTGAAACTCCTGCCGTCTGGCACTTAGGCCGTCGTCTCGCCCATCGGGGCATCGCCATGATCGCCTAAGTCACAAAAAGTCCTACGAAAAAGTGTAAAAGCGAAGAGCGAATAGAAAAGGTCTGCCAAAACACGGCCGGCAGGTATTTATAACTACCGGTTCCGCCGTCGAGAACCTTCCATGATTTATCTACCTGGAATGGTCAGCAGCGACCATTCCAGATCGGCACAACATCTACCCTCTCTGTCCCACAGGGCATTCACTCGTCAGCGACGTTTGACGTCTCGGGCGGGGGGACTGTCCGAGAGCGGAACGACAGAAATGTGCTGTAGTGCACTTCTAGCCCGTGCGTCGCCCTACCAACAGCTGGTAACGTGGGGCAGAGGAGCGGGGGAGTGTTGGCAGAGGCGTCCAGTGCCCCCGGAAGGCCGCCGCACGCCGAAGGTACCAGAAGGACCCACAGCACACGACCGCCCAGCGACACCGAAACATCCATCACCACACCTGCCCCACCTACCTACAACCTAACACAAGGCCATCGGCCTACACACACTACCAGGACACTGTCCGCAATGGAATTCACTAGTACTGCAGTGGCAACAAACTCTGCAGGCTACCAGGAACAGTGAACTAAAAAAACTCTACCTGAGAGACTGTGTGAGAACACTCTAGATTTCCACAATTCTAAATGTAAAGCAAAGACTTCCCAAGAACTGAATACTCTTAAAAAATTACAAGCCAAAATAACTTTACCACCTATTTCGAGTATGGATGAGAAGAAAAAACCAAAATAACAAAAGCCCGAAAATTAGCATCGTGACACTCCCTACCGCTCAAGAAAGCTTGCGACCTCGCAAGCCACCTTCGACCTATCTCAGTATAAAATAAAACAAATTCTCATTAACAAATCCACAAATTCATTTAACAAATATTACATCCATTATTTACTCGTACGGGTGCCTGAGGATCACGAGCTAACATCAGGGGGAACTCAACAACCTTTGCCCCACTCGAACGGTACGACTGTTGGCCATTACACATGCACTAACAAAGTTTTTCTGTTGTATATACAGTGTGGTGTGGTGTACAAAATTATAAATTTCATAAATATCTTTTTGAAGTGGTGCGCTTGATGATAGAAGCAGTCGATGAGATGTGACTCCTCCACTGCTCAATCTCGAAATCTTGACAAACTGGGGTGGTTTCAGGGCAGCAGCCACCATCTCCGAACTCTCCGTCATCAAGACACACTGGTACAAAAGACACCACACTCCATTTTCTTTTCCTGAAACAAAATCATGCCACGCATCAACAAAAAATATTTTGCCAAAATAGCCTTTACACCAGTTAACACTGCAGGTGGTGGTTACTACTGGGGCCTCTCAATTCAAATTCTCAAAATAAATCAATACAAACAAAACAAAATTATCTTACACATTCTCAATTAACACAAAATTACTAGAAATCACATTAAAATCAAATCCAAACAATAAATCAAGCATTTAAAAGGTCATGCAAAACTATCAACTTCCCACCCAAAAGACAAACAAAGGATTAACAAACAGGTTAGGAACTATTTGGACCGAAACCTATCAAGGAAGAGAGAGGGAACTCGGTTCACGAAGCCCGCAGACTTCCACACAGTGGCGACCCCTCTCGCCACACCACCAGGTACTCAGCCTCTTCGCGGCCCCTTGAGTCCTGAAATCTTCATACTTCTTCAAACAGTAAGGCAACGCCCAAACCCCTTGGCGTCCTTACTCCTGAGGCGGCGCCCTGCCTGCCCCAGACACGAAGACACACCGCTAGTGGCCAACCCCATGCCACAGCAAAAAACTCCAAAAACCTCACGACATCTTCATCTTCATCAACAACAGCTTCAACATCAACATCTTCAACTCAGTATTCCTCAAGTACACACCCTTGGTGTACCATCAACATGAAAACGGGGTAGGGGTAAATTCACCTTTACGACGACGACAACATATCACCCCACCACATCCCTTGAACCTTCTGCACCACTCTACTCTTCTCAGGAACAAGTTGGTCTAAACAGTCCAATACTTAAAAAATTTTCATTACTGAAGAAAAAGGTTCATCAAAGCCTCAACAAATTGCTTCTTGCGGCAAACAACTGGCTAAAAAGTTCAGTCTCCAAAATCTTCATAAACTTGTTTTGGCATTCAACTGCAGCTTCAGTTGACGAAATGGACTTTCGAACCAAGAAGGAAAGGGAAAGGGTATGGATGCCCAGGGCAAACCTCCCATAAACAATTCCCTAACCACAAATTACCTACATCCCATCATTTTCAAAACAAACCTATAGAAACTAATTAAAAATAAACCAAAATTTTTAATATAGGCCACCAGAAGAACGAACACCAACAGGTAACTGCCGTGTGGCAAAAATAATACACCCTTTTACAAAGACTGCAAAAGGAATAAAAATTTTTAAAAAATCCAAAATTTTAACCGACAAATTACTTTCAAGAACTATACATTTAACAGTTTTTCAGTTATAGTGAATTTAATCATTTAAAATTATTTTACTTTCAAAATTATTAATCTTTTTCAAAACTAAAACATTTAACTGTAAAGTCTCTTAAAAAAACTGATTATAACTGTTATGTTTGCTAACAAAATAAATACAACTAACTCTACTACTTCAATGCTAACAAAACAAAACTCTAATATTATATAACTCACATAAATCATGAATGCTGAAATTCTACAAAAGTAATATCTCATTTGCCACACAAAGTAACTACTTTAAATAAAGAGTAAATCCAAACCTATAATTAGTATAAAACTCAAAATTAAAAATTCCTCTTTAAAAACAATACATTATTAATTACCAAGTAGTCCTGAGATCTCCTATACCATCCTGAAATAGAAATTGATTGAAACAATTCTAGTACAGCTGAAAAATAAACATTACATTACATTAAAAGATTTATCTCCTTCACTGGACATCAAGCTGAAAATTCTTACAGAAAATAATTATGGTCACAAGTCCCCTTTTTAAAGTAATTAACTGTCTATTTTCCACTTAGCTTTTAAAATTTCTCCTTCCCCTCGAAGTGACGATTAGAACTGTATATGTAGTCCCCTATCTGTTATCCGCTTGAATTTTCATTCTTCTAACAGGATACTGGATCTTGAGTTTCTTCATACTAGGTATTCTCTTTCTTCCACAAGGGTGCCCCATCACTCGAATCTGTAACAACCTTGTCCAAAATTCCTTTTAAAACAACTGTATTTTTCAATTTTACTCAACACATAAACATAAACCAAACACACAAGAACTATTTTAAAAAAAAACCAAACAGTAAAACAAAAAGATTAATTTTCATAGGCCTATCAGAGCCACATTCACAGGACAAACAAAAATAATAACAACACAAAAATTAATTAGTGAAGACACAGAGTGCAACACGAAACATTTTGTCCACCAGGGTCCGACAAACAAGACAAAAAACCTCACCAAAACATCTAACCATCAGACACATTCACTCACTTGGAATAACATACACAACGTAAAAAAAATTTAATTATTTCTTAACACTCAATAAACTGCCACTCAGAAATTCCACTAGACAACAAATAACTTTGACAACGTTCTAAAATCCTTCCAGAGTAGGCCTGTACCTAACTCCAACAAAAC
The DNA here is from genome assembly GCA_003012365.1 of Medauroidea extradentata. Classification (NCBI taxonomy): domain Eukaryota; kingdom Metazoa; phylum Arthropoda; class Insecta; order Phasmatodea; family Phasmatidae; genus Medauroidea; species Medauroidea extradentata. The sequence continues at coordinate 14,881 of PNEQ01029557.1, read as the reverse complement.
CTCTCAAAAATAACCTCAACGACATTAAAAAGTTTACAGAAACTGCCTCCAATAAAATTAACTTCAAACCACTTCGAAACGAAACTGACAACAATCCAATACCTCCAACAAGCAAAATAATATCACCTCAACACACATATAAAATATTGCAATTAAAATTCTTTAGACAAGAAACACTCAAACAAATAAATAAAATCTGGAATAAAAAAACTACTATAAATGTACCTATCAGAGATTCAGGCAAAATATTAACATTTCCATAGCCTAACCTTACCTTACTTATTGTACACTTATCCTCCATGACAAAAACACAATCACTTACTTGCCTTCTTCTGGAGGTGCCTTAACCTGTCTCCACATGCACTTCTCTGGTGAGAGTCCATTGGCCTGGAGACCATAGTACACCATTTCCACTCCTGATGCAGGCGTCCCCACATACAGCCTTCTTCTAGGTTAAATTACCTCAGTTCTCTTCAAACCTCAAGTTGTAAATGGTTTCTCCCCCATGGCTGAAGAACACCATCCAACACTCACTCCACGATAAAAATTACTGGCTGTCTATGGCAGTCCATCAAAATTAAATAAAATAAAAATAAATTAATAAACACAACACTGCTTCCTCTTGATTATCACTGGAAGTCCATACTGGGCACTATTCACTTGCTACTATTAAAAAAAAGAATTTCTCTTTACTATTCTACTGCCTGAACTCTTCCTACCTTAAATTACTTAAATGCGTACTAATGTTTTCAACTTAAACCTACATAAACTTTATTAATAACTCATTCTTAATAATTATACATTCCTACCGCAACAAATAACCTAGAATAACACATACACAAATACTTCAAGCAGGCCCTCTGCCTTCATAACCTCACAAAAACGACGACAAAAACCTTGAACGAAGACAAACAAACTTTAACTCCGCAACACTGAAAATTATAACCTTAAACAAACACCACGAAAACAACACTGCGGCACTCAATTAATCCTCAGATTTCAAAACTCGTCCTCGTAAACAAAATTAACAACAAGCTTCTGCTACAACGCTGTCTGTTGTGCCCCTCTTGCACACAACAGCAAACCCAATAAAAACACAAATAAACAACATCTTCCACAACATATACCTTTAAAACTCTGACAACTTCAACGCCGCAAAATAGATCTCTCTTCCTCACGAAGCACTTACAAAAATCACAACAACGCAGCTATCAAATAAATCTAACACCTCACAATAAATATAGATTAATTAACACATAACACCATAAATGTACAACTAATTACATTAAAAAACTTATGTATAAAGTATTTCTTACAAACTAACCTTTCTCTATTTAGTGAAGTACATAAACAACACTCGTAACTCACGTAAACAATCCACGCACACACACACACGACATCTACATACAGAAAATAAAACCAACATTCCTACTGACCCAGAACCAACGACGTCTAAACGGAACCACTGGTGCACTCTGTCGACACACACAACAACCATTACGTTTTAACTCTTCCACTGACCACTAGAATGCGTACGCTTCCCCTTTGCGACGCACTCGCGTCTCGTTCACAAAAACAAAGCCACATTACGTCACCGTGGTTCAAAATAAAATTACGTGACCATGAAATAAACAAAACCTAATTCGCCAAAATAAAAACTAAGCACAGCACAATACAAGATGGAAACCAAGTAGTCTATGCACAAGCCTCCACCAAAAAGGTGTCACAGGGTGGAAGTCACCGACGAAAGTCATACCCGGCGCCTCCACCAAAAAGGTGCCACAAGGCTGGGCGTAGTAAAATAAATAATGTAAAAAGAATAGTCAGTGTTAATTAGTTAAACATATGTGGAGTGTCGAGTTGATGATCGTTATGTTATATCTTGTTTGTAGCTAAAGTGTTGAATGAAAAATGGGGGATGAAAGTATATCTAAATTATTAAGCTACACAAGACTACGAGGTGGAAAGAAAATAAACATCACTAGTAGATAAAACAAGCATTCGACTGAAACATAACGATAAGCAATAAAGATTAAAAAACTCTGTAATTATTAAAACATCACCGGGGGGGGGGGATTATACCTACGGTAAGTAGCTCCTTAAGTAAAATAAAAACAAACAAGCACTTTAAAGATAGAATTTCCACCTTGTAGCCTAGCTACAATCATAAAGTATTAATGTATGGTAGAGCACAACAAACTAACTGAATCAAAATAATAACTCAGCTTGACAAACTATCTGTTGCGAGGGGTACAGAAGATCGAAACATAGACTAACTTCCCAATACGGGTCGCGTCTCCTATCTTGCATTGTGCATTAGCTTATCATCCATAGTCATCTAATATTATTATTAAAATAAATATTTAAATCAAGATACACGTTCTGCGATTAGGGGCTATCAATATATGTTAAAGGGGACTACAGTTCGACTACTTGAAATGAAAGAGTGAATTCAAATAATTGGAGTTTATTACAAAAGATTAAAATAAAATGTTATACAAAAATAAATATTACATTAATGAAATTAAAATTGTACAGTTTGGAAAAAGATTTGTTATTTAAATGTGATGAATTATGACCAGATATTACATTAAGATATTTATCTAAACAGTAAAGTGGTTTCTGGCATTACAAAACAATCCCGAGGTTATTACATTACTTTGAAAATATTTAATAAAAGGCAATTGCACTGGCCAACAACAAATAACCGCGTCAACGTATTCACGACTATTCAACAAATAACCGAACACGAAATCTAAAGAGGAAATAATAATTATTTAATAATAACATAATAACATGAAATAATACTTATCATTTTGATGTTCCTGCCCAGCGAAGTCTCATCCATCTCAGGGCTACGAAGTCTTCTTATACCGAAATGAATAAACAACTAACCGAAACTTAAAATTAATAGTAATAATAAACAGAAACTAACTAAACTGAAACTCCAGCCGCCTGGCACTTAAACCGTCTTCTCGCCCATCGGGGCATCGCCATGATCGCCTAAGTCACAAAAAGTCCTACGAAAAAGTGTAAAAGCGAAGAGCGAATAGAAAAGGTCTGCCAAAACACGGCCGGCAGGTATTTATAACTACCGGTTGCGCCGTCGAATACCTTCCATGATTTACCTTCCTGGAATGGTCAGCAGCGACCATTCCAGATCGGCGCAACATCTACCCTCTCTGTCCCACAGGGCATTCACTCGTCAGCGACGTTTGTCGTCACGGGCGGGGGGACTGTCCGAGAGCGGAACGACTGAAATGTGCTATAGTGCACTTCTAGCCCGTGCGTCGGCCCTACCAACAGCTGGTAACGTGGACAGGGGAGCGGGGGAGTGTTGACAGAGGCGTCCAGTGCCCCCGGAAGGCCGCCGCACGCCGAAGGTACCAGAAGGACCCACAGCACACGACCGCCCAGCGACACCGAAACATCCATCACCACACCTGCCCCACCTACCTACAACCTAACACAAGGCCATCGGCCTACACACACTACCAGGACACTGTCCGCAATGGAATTCACTAGTACTGCAGTGGCAACAAACTCTGCAGGCTACCAGGAACAGTGAACTAAAAAAAACTCTACCTGAGAGACTGTGAGAACACTCTAGATTTCCACAATTCTAAATGTAAAGCAAAGACTTCCCAAGAACTGAATACTCTTAAAAAATTACAAGCCAAAATAACTTTACCACCTATTTCGAGTATGGATGAGAAGAAAAAACCAAAATAACAAAAGCCCGAAAATTAGCATCGTGACAATATATATATATATATATATATATATATATATATATATATATATATATATATATATACGTGTAACTGTTTCTACGAATCACGCTGTCAACGAGATATAAATTCTAGAAAAATAAAGTAAAATAAATTAAAAACCGAAATCAGGATGGTCAGACTTAGAATCGAACCCGGTTGCTCTTGAATAAAAGTTCAAAGTGATATTAATGCGCCAGCTTTCAATCATGTCTAGTATTACTGTAGGGGCAAATAATTGAATAGGTGATGTGTAGCGATAAATATACAATTAAATATGGCCTACCAGTTATTTTGTCTTCCCTATGCACCGAATTCAAGGTTTTTTACAAAGTTAGGTGACACATTGAACTAGAATTCGGGGGAATACGGGTTCGATCCCCAGTCCACGCATCCTGACATAGGGTTTTTACATGGTTTCCCTAGGTCACTCCAAGCAAATGCTGGTATCTTTTTTTAACAAATGCCTCACTTAGTCCCTGTCTCGTAAGTTGTGTTATGCTTCTATAGTGAGTTGTAGTCACAGTATATCAGGGTAACGTAAATATATTGATTACGTAAAAGCCAGGAAGATTCTGCTTTATGACCCATTTGACACTTTCATGCTTAACCAGGTCATTGAATCAGAATGCAAAAATATGCATATTAGGCAAGGTCAGTTGAGTATTTTTTTTCTCGTGAAGTATCTTGAACTCTTTACAGGGCCCGGTTATACGACCTTACAAACTGTCTAGTCCCGAAAGTGTTTTCACATAATGGAAGACGAATTTGTTTCGTCCGTAGTAACATTCTGCTTTGCTTGTTTCAAACCACATGTCTTTGTGGTTATGTTATTTTTCTGTACTCTGCTGTGCTTTTATTGACTCATTATACTCACTGGAAAAATGGTGGGGAAATGCGGTAAGGTAGTCATACAAACATACCAAGAGAAATTGCAAATCACAGGAATAAATATAAATATGATATTTTGATACTTCTAAATATTGCTTTTAATTATCGATATTTCAAATTTAGTTTTATGCTGATCCAAATATGTATATATATATTTGTGCCAGAAATTTGTTTGTATTCATGTAAGTCATATTAATTTTGAGCGAATTATTTACTACACGACTACATTTGCGCTAGTAATACAGCGGGTAACACTCTTTTTTAAAGACATTCACTGACATTATGTTTTTAACTTGCATTTTACTAAGTGTTTTTTTTTATTTATAACACGAATATAGTTTTTTATAGAGAGTACACAAAGATACAGTGTATCATGATTTTCTCTGTCGCATTAATAAAGAACAACGAAATGCTTAAGTTTATACACAATACTTGTTGAGGTTTCAAATTGAACTCTATTCGTTACGATTTATTTATTTATGAATTATGCTAATTTGTTATTCAATAATACTTCCGAAATATTTATTTATTTTAATGGGGAAATTATCGCGGTACTGTGGAAATTAATTTTAAATACATTACAATTTTAAGGGTAGAAATTATTTGGACAATTTATTTACTACACGACTACATTTGTGCTAGTAATTTAGTGAGTAACACTCTTTTTAAAGGCATTTGCTGACGTGATTAGTTTAAATGCTTTAAGTTTATACACAACTCCCATATCGGTTTCATAACGAACTCTATTTGTTTCGATTTCTTGATGTATACGTTAATTTGTCATGCGATTATTTTTTTCTATTTATTTATAAATCCTGATAAAGTAATAAACGTGATACCGTAAAACTTGATTTTAAATATTAACTGATGACCTCGGACGACGAATTTTCAAGTTTAAGTCCTATAGAAAAACAATATGTATGTGCATAACTGCTAAGGTAAATATTTACCCAATCTGTTTGTTAACATTTTGTAACATTTATAGAAGTATTAGAAATAAAATAATGGGTCTAACAGAACACCATGACATAACTGTCCATAACGTTATAAGACTCAGGCTGTGTTTCATTCTTGGATTCAAATAATAAGGATTAAAAACTTGGGGTGGTGGTGTCCAGACAAAAATTTTGCAATGAAACTGAAAACTTTGAGAAACAGTCTTCCATTGCTGCACACCAGGTTTGATAACTTCAGCATCACTGTCTCTACTAGAAATAATTTTTAATATTAATGGATGATTTTCGAGTTGCAGCTAGTATGTAAATACCCTGCTACTACACTTTCGTTCCCACTGTTTTGGTATGTGAGCACAACAGTCAGTTTTCAAGCTATTGTATTTTAATTGCTATTAAATTTCAAGCAAATATCGTCTTTCTAAATCGCTTAATGTAAACTTCTGTCCACAACAATATCTTTCGGATGTTGTGCTTTATCTAAAACTTTGCAGCTGTTCGGGGGCAAAGTCTAAATTTGGCTACTATGCCTCGCGACGCAAACTTTAAAGGAAAGAGCATGTCGATGTCTCGTCAGGTTAGTTTCATTATCTCCAAAACATTATTTTCCAGCTTTTCACCCTCTTAAATTTCGATTTTCGAAAAACCCTAAAATTACTTTTTATATATATTTTCTTAAACCACTTTTCGAATCATAGATCATACTGATGCCTTCATTTTAAAACAAAAACCACCTCGATATCTCTAATGGTTTGGGAGATACGTATGATTACTTGGAAACACGTTTTATTGCTATACCAGCTTTCAGCAACGAATATTGATGAATCCTGACATTACTTTTAGGTGTTTACGTAAGCTTAATTTTAAAGCAAAAAGCACCTCGATATCTCAAATGTTTCAGGAGATACGTATGGTTAATTGAAAATACGTTTAATTTTTTTGCCGGCTTTGAAGGACGAATTTTTAAATTTCCTTGAAACTCTTATTAGACATTTACATGAGCACCATTCTGATGCAAAGTTCACCTCGATATCTTACGTGGTTTAAGAGAAATAGAGGATTTATTGAAAAAATATTTAACGACATTTCATCCGAATTACGAGAAATAGAAAAGTTATTAAATATGCACGTCTTTGGCAATGTTTTGATGTGAAAAATAAAACAGCAATATATCATCAGGTTAAAGAATTATCGAGAATTTCGCGAAAACACGTTATGCCCCTTTTAACCGCTTTCATTTTCGATTTTCGAAAAATCCTTTCTTATTGGGTGCCTGTACAGTGAGGGGAAGCTAAGCTGAAAATTTCACGTTTCTACGTCCAACGATATGGACTGTGCATTGATGAGAGAGTGGGACACTTAGTTTTATATAGGCCTATAGCGACAAGCAGACCCCCGCGGCTTTGCTCGCGAGCATTATTCATAATTGATAATATTTGATTTAATTGAAAAACTTCTTTGTACACCAGATTAGTTCTTCAGCCACCCAGTGTTAGAATGATAAAGTTGCTAGTTGAGCTAACTCTGCAGCAGGATAAATAGCTATAGCTGTTCATGCGAAAAGCAGTCTTAAGTTCGTCCCTACCACTACCAACGAGTTCACCTGGGCCTTATTTATAGCACTGCATTGTTGACGTTTTAGGGTAGTTATAGACTCTTAAGTGTAAAATGATAATCGAGTGAAAAACGTCTGATTTACCCCGTGCACAACCATTGGTGACGGAGCCCTCAATTATATATTTTCAAAATATTCACTTCAAGTTTTGGTGCGGAAAAGTTTCGCGGAAACGTAATTGATGTCCCAACCTTGACATTAGTGAGATGATATGTGCGAGCTGATGTTGTCGAGGAACCTAAGACGAAAGTGATCTACATAATCCATTGTACTCTACTTAAACGACTACATGCAAATTTCACTAATTCGATCTGCCGTGCAGTCATTGTGTTTAAAAATTGAACGTTCGCACGGAGATTTTAAGGAATTCTAGCTCAGAACTTCCCAGAATGTAGACATGAGCTACGAACAACTACACGAAATAATTCATGAAAACAAATTTAATTTTCAAAAATTAGATATTAATATCCTGGGCTCATAGCATTTGTACAAAACCTCGTTTCGATAGGTTACTGTATAGTGAAATTCCTGTATAATATATTTCGGATCATCTACATTGAAAGTTGTTAATCTTAATTTTATGCTTATTAAATAATCAAATTATATTAATAAGTAAAAAAACTTACATATAATTTTTTGAAATACTTACATAAGCGTCACACTGACGCGAACAAAACCTCAATGCCTATACCGGTTAAATGGGTATCATGGGTTGAAAGAAAACAAATTTTGTGCATTTTCGCCCTTTTGGGTGTCGAATTTCGAAATATATTATTCCAAAACTTTGGCATTTCTATAAGTATACTATTGAAGTGTAAATCACGACGGTAGCCCGTTCAGTCGAATCAAGATCAAACTGAGAGTTCGAATTTGGAAAAATCTGAAAAAAGTTTTCGATCAATTCTGTAACCATCCTGAAACAAAAAATTAACTATGTATCTCTACGAGTTCCATAGTTATCAAGGACTTATCTTAATCTTTTTCAAGGTATTTTCACCTCCTAAGAGAGTGAAAGTCGAAGTACCCTTTCATCATATTTTAGACTACTTAACTGGCGCCTCTTGGACGTGAAAATCACGACAATAGCCCCTTGGGTTCAAGATGCATAAACGATTAATTAAAAACACATTTCATTACTTTTCACCCCTTTTCGCATCCTTAGGTGGCGAATTTCGAAAATTCCTGAAATTACTTTTCAGGTATTTTAGTAAGCATCAATCTTAAACAAAAATCACGTGGCTATATAAAAATCAATGTGGCCAAATTCGGAAAATATATTAAAATGGTATTTGGGATATTTACAAAAATGTATTTCTAAAGCAAAGAGCACTTCGATAAATCGATTGGTTCGACCGATATGGAGGAATAATGGAAAACACATTAATTAGAGAATTTCGAAACATTTTGAAATCCTATTATAAAAAAAATCTTAACGTAATCAATTGAAGTAAAAATCACGACGACAGTCAAATATGTTTCAGTGATATAGACGATTCACGAAGAACACATTTTGCCCCTTTTTACTGATTGGGGTCGAATGTCAAAGTATCGTAAAATAAATTTTTAGGTATTTACATAAGCAACATTTTAAGTGAATACCAACTCTCTATCCCGAAGGATTAGAAAGATTTCGATAGTTAATTGGAAACACATTTGAGGTATTTTCACCCCCTTAAATGTTTAATTTCGAAAAATTCTTAAATTGGCTAATACACCTTTTTATGTATGTCCTATTAAAGTAGAGTTTCACGATTATGGGTCGTCGGGTTGGAGCTCTATCAACGTTTCTTCGGAAATACATTTCACCCCGTTTCTCCCCCTTAGAGGTTGAATTTCGAAAAATTACTTCTTAATGCTCACCTACGACCTGACTTGAAACCACACAAAAATTTCACGATTCTACATACATCGGTTTGGGCTGCAGTTTGATATGTTAGTCAGTCAGTGTTAATTTTTAAATAAAGATATTATAACAAAGTACGAATTACCTTTAAGAAAGAACAAAAATTGTAAATACCATTTTCCTCATCCAAGAATCAAACATGTTTCTGCAACCTGAGCTATATATATGTCCTAATAAATATAAATGTTGCGTTACCTATCATTGCGCATTAGATGTTTTGTTGCTTACGTTTAAATGAGATTATTATACATTTATTTGTTAAAAACATCATATATATATGTGTGTGTTCTTAATATTTTATACCTATAAAAGTCAAGATAATAACAGTTATACAATAATTTTGTTAAGTTTCCCTAAAGTATACCGTAAATAAAATTTGAAAACATCTCACATGAAGCAGAAACTATCCTCTATGTTTGTAAGCTTTCGCTTTCGCGAGGTCGATATGCACGTAATTGTAACGAAACAGTTTTGTTAAATGGGTCACATTTAAGTCAGGGAATCGTACAGATTACACATTTTGCTTCTTTTCCTTGCAGAAATATTTCGTTTCACCGTAATTGTAGCACAAAGGAAGCCAGTTTTTTGCTTCTTTTGTAAAATCAGCAACGATTAGTTTTATTTATGGACATGCTCTTTAGTTTCTACTTTTTTTAGCGACATTATTATTTTAAACTTGAAGGAGAGCAGATGTCAAAAATATGGTTGGCAGTTTTGTTTAAAACCTTTCTCCACGTTGGCTGATTTATACCAAGACAGTAAATACCATGTACATAGCTAATTATTTAACTAACAAAATTCTGGTCAATTGAGTTTTCAGCCGGAACCGTATAATTTCTTGCTGTAAAAAATTAGCTATTATGGCAAAAGCAATTTTAAGCAAAACTGGTAAACCGAATTTCGACAACTGCTCTTGTTTCAGCTTAAAAATATAATAACTATCTCAAAAACAGACGAAACAAGAGAACATGGCCTTAATGGATGGTTTTATTGTATATTACCAATTATGTCCAAAAGTTTTACTATTTTCAAATAGCAAATTAAAACAGTATATAAAATTTTTTCCAATCAACTATGAAAAGGAATATGGGGACTAGTATCGAGTACCCGTTCAGTCATCTTGACAACTTTAAATGACAACAGTGTACCGAAAAAACACTCGCGAATATCGAGCCATCAGCACGAAATGGCAATCTCTGTTTATTTGAAAAACACTACTATTTCGGGATTCAAAGTTAAAATCAGAATAAACATTGTTTCAAGGATTGCTGTCAAATATAAATGGTTCAAATTCAAGCTTCAGACATTTGGTAACTTGTAGGTATTGACAAAACTCGGTACACTGTTGACGATACATCCTTAAAAAGTCGTTAACAGTATTCTATCAAAAATAAATACCACGACTTAATTTCTGACACCCAGTCCGAACTTTTTTAACGAAAAAGATCGTGGTTCGTTATCTGGCACCGTTTTTCAATTGTAATATTGTGTTTAACAATGTCACTGGTCAGCGGCTTTTCGATTTTTCTTCCTTTCTCGTGCATTCCCATAATGCCTCACATTCACCTAAGACAACCTTCGCCAACTATCAAGCCCAAAGCTGTGAGAACCGCTCAAATTTCTTCACTTGATTTGGGCATGAACGAACGGTATTATATTTCTATCTCGAGTATTTGGAAGAAAAGGAAAATTAGTTTCAAGCAGCACTTTGGTCCCAGAAAATGTTTCTAGTCATATGAGTAGTCGTAAGCACCTCCCGCTCAAACAGCCCAGAATACCAGATTCAAGAACGAGAGAATTTTATAATTCGCTCGAATTCTGTAGCACCAAAAATTAAGATATACACAAACTTAACTGAATTTTATATGCATCGTATTCGTTTAATGTGCTGGATAGTTTATGTAATCTTATTAAGCTGTCGATAGTTTGTTCAGAAAAAAAGAAAAATAATTTAAGCAAGTTACGAGATTGACTAGGCCTGGAAAGTGGTAGATCAAAGTTAATAAATTAAGAGCTTCGTTAAAGGAGAATTAATGAAATTATAATGGATTTTCAAAAAAAGACTAATACATTTATATGGTACGTCCAATAATATCACACAATAGACACATTATGCCTTAAAATTATTATATCTTTAAATATTTTACTAACAAATTGGTTTTACGTAGGTACTTCAACAGAAATACCTGTTCTTCATTTCGTGATTGACGCCCTGAATGTTAAATGAGTATAGAACCACGAGGCCTATTAATGTGATGTGGCAACAGCGCGCTAGCAAGCGGTAGAACGGGCTTTTGGGTTCAAATAGCCTCAACGGAGCATGTCCTTGTTTAAACGTCGGAAATTCGCTGTGAACGACCAAAATACTTGGTAGTTCGTTTGGTTGGAAATTTCGAATGTGCAGATTCAATAGAATGACTGAGTCACAGTTAGCATTAACGAAAAAAGCGCATATAGCAACCCAGAACATCTCTATGGCATCCTAAGCGCTTACTATAATGTGAATGGTCTTCTATGCAAATAAATTAATACTACGTCAGCACACATTTAGAAAAGTCTCATTATTAACGCGTTTTACACAATGGAACATTTAAAAGAAACTAATTGTTGCATCACACACTTCTGTTCCGGTGCTGACTGTAAGGTATTTATGTAAGTTGTCGTGGAAGATACCGTCAGAATTCTATCTTAACATAGCCTTAAACACTTTTTATGAATTATAATAAAATAATTATTTGAAGTGATGAGTAGTTGGAAAAAGGGGCTGTGGAGCAGTAGAGCATCTGCCGCCATATTGTACAAACCCACCGCCATTTTTAATTCGTCCGCCACCTTGCATCAGTCTGCCATCTTGGATTATGTCACAGCGGCCATTTTGTTGTGCATGGCGGCCATTTTGTTACATGTCACATTGTCACATTGTGTCATAACATGTCACATTATGTCATATCATGTCACATATGTCATATCATGTCATATCATGTGACACTATACATATCATGTCACATTATGTCCTATGTTATGTCTTATGACACATGTTACGTCTTATGCCATATGATATTTCTTATGCCATATATCATGTCACATCATTTCGTCCATCTTGTCATGTCCTCCATCTTGTTTCCAGCAGTCATTTGTTTGAGGGAATTTTTCCCTGCGGGAGGAAATTTTTCCCTCGAAATTTCCCTTGTCGCCTGCTGGAGAGGTCATGTATGTTTCCATCATTGGCTACTAGGCGGCGCTAGTGTCGCAGTTTGTTTCCATCATTGACTGCTAGGTGGTGCTGCAGTCGGCATCTGCCATATTTGCTCCTGGACATGTACTGCCATGTTTGTTCCAACATCTACATCATAGGCTGCTAGAGTGTGCTAGTATCGCTATTGATGTAAGGTCGAAGTTGCTTGTGTTTGAATATGGGAGAGTAGAACTTATGATTTTATTTTTAGTGAGTTAAACATTTTAAGTTCGCCAGGTGTTGGTTTCGAACTTGCAACCTTTGTGTTACCAGACATGTGCCCTAGCCCACAGAGCTACGAGTACATCGACGATAGTGCACTGTTAAATAGTGTATATATAAAAATAACTATTGTACCAGATAAATGTTCACATTGAATTTATTTTAATTTAAATTTTTAGCATATCTATGTCTTATTGATAATGTATTTTAAATAGTGTTAACTATTTCTATCCAACGAAGCCTCAAAGCAGGCAATTGGATCATTTTCACATGATTCAAATAAATATGTACATGAACTCGACATCTGAGCTATTAGTGTTAGCAGATGTACGCCCTAGCCTCACGATGGCATTGATGTCAGTTAGAGATTAAAATAGTGTGCATATAAAACATATTTTGATGCAGAGAAATTGTCATAATTCTTGCAATATTTTATCTTAGCAGACATACGCTCAACCCTACGAGTGTAGTGATAAAATACTTATATGATATACATAAAACTTTTATATATTTATATTTTACCTTTTTAATAATTTTTTAAAGATTTCATAATATTACACTTGACAATTGTGTTTGTGTGTAGTCTATACCCTTTTGCAATATATGTAGGGGTCTGTTTAGGTCATATGCATTGTCAGAAGAGACAATAAATGTGTATACTTCAGTATTTTTTATTTATTTTTACATATTGTACAATAGTATGATTGTTTTTTTCTCAATTTTTCAGTCTCACAATGAAGGAACTTTATTTTTGCACATGTCTTCATCAGAATTGTACAGGCTCCACGAGTTCGCTATTATTGCTGGAAAAATAGAACAATCAATGTTGCAGCTGAAAATAAAACAAAGCATTGCCCTCAACTTTACCAGCCGAATGGCTGCACAGCAACCCTGCGCATGGTTCCCCGAGACACTGGGACCCGGGGACAATACAGTATCCAAGCAAGCACCATTTCCCAATTTTTCTATTTCCAAAATAATTATCTCTGTTAACAATGTTAATTTTATCTTCTAATTATTTTACAACCTATAGGTGCTGCATACTGCATTGGTGTTTTGCAATGCTGTAAATTATAACACACAGGAGAAAAACGACAGCTGCTATGAGCAGAAGTAAAACGAGCGGAAAAATACGACAGATGATCAGAATGAACAACACACAGAGTGGATGTAAAAAAACGCACACAGAATGATGACAGCAAAAGAGAAGAGTGAAGTAGACAGAAAATAGGAAAGAAGAAATGCGAAGAGTAAATATGGGGACAACGCAATTTTCGTACAGAGTAAAAGCAAGTCAGATTCCATATCCCACACTGTTTAGTTGCTGATGTTACAAGTACATTTTCATCTGTGTTCCTCTAGCATGGATCATACTGATGACCTCCGGAGAAACGGCATTGACTTAATCCGTCCCCGAGTCGGAGGTGACAGCATATACTCATCACGAGTACACAGACAAAAAATTGTAGGAGTAACTATAACATTTTGCGATAAAATATTACACACTCTTTTTTTCATCCACATTATTTTCTTCATCTTAAATTCATCAACACCATAATTTTTCCTCTAAACCCCAGAAGAAAAAGGCTATAACATTGCCATATCCCAGGGCAGTGACGAGAGAAAAAAATTATTGTAAGTTGGGGATGTGAGATAGGTGATAATCGCAACTGATTAACACTGCACTCAGCACCCAGGGAATAGATTTAGCGCAACTAGTCCCCTTTCCAACTTATTGATAAAAAAATTTTAAAAGAAAGGTCAGTGGAGAGGGGGATGCGAAATCGCTTCCGATTTAAACACTCAGGGCGAGGACCTACCTAAATGTATCCCGACCCAATTTGCGCACAACTCCCAGGACAAGGTATGAAATTACCACACCAGTCCACTCTCCAAGCTTAAAAATGTCGCAGATGGAAAATGCTGCTAGAGGGGGAGAGAGTGACAACAAGAATCCCACCTGACACTGGTTGTAAGATAATGTCTCAGAGAAATGTATGACAGATAGAAATCAATCCCCGAGCAATGCGGGCAGTGCGGCATGAAGAATAGCCTTAAATTACTCTCCAGACATTGAGAATATAATGAAAAACCTTATGTAGTGCCCAGAACACAGTTCAGACATTGCATCAGAAAGTTGTTCGCCTCACATACATGTTATCAAGGCTGACCGGTAGTTACACATCCGGCACAAGTTATTATAGAGTTGTTTGTCAGACTCTGGCCGCGTGACTAGCCCTCACATGACCAGTATTTCCATGAGGTCACATCCTGTTTGTTTCAACATGTACT
>PNEQ01029543.1:24298-36591 GCA_003012365.1 Medauroidea extradentata | reverse complement strand
CCGCTTCCTGTCCGCTGTCTTTTGTCCTTCTCCGCCCCTCTCGTTTGAATGAATGTTTGACCGGCAAAACAAACGTCCCTTTGAAGTACGTAGTAGGATTGTGAAGTTTCTGGTACATTAGCTTGGGGGACATGAATTACCCCGCGATATAGCCGAATGCGCGGTTTATCGAAGCGCTGTATCCCGAGCTTCTACTGTATATAAATGCTGGGACAAAAGATATACTGGTTTTTTACTGGTTGGAGGTACCAATTTATTTAAGAAAATGTTTCAGGATAAATCCCTCCTAAATTACTGGACGAGCACTAGAATTTTTTACATCGCCAGAGTACGACTGAAAGTTATCGCAGGAAATAAAAACAGTGGTTTAATAGTTTCGCATGAATTTAAAATTAATTTGAGAGAATTTTTTTAACATATAAAGCGTCATTTCAAATTTATTTTATTATAATCAATTTAAAAAGTTTTTAAGGCTACTTTATGCTAAAATTTTTACAGTGTCCTCCACGACAACTTACACAAATACAAATAACGTAGCTTACAGTCAGCGTCGAAACAGAAAAGTGTGATGCGACCATCAGTTTCTTTTCAATATCATGCTGTGCAAAACACGTTGACTTTTCTAAATATGCTGTGACCTGGTATAAAAGAATTGCAAAGAAGGTCATTCGCAGTAAAGTAAACGCTAGGGTGCCATAGAAGTGTGCTAGGTAATAAGTACACTCGTTTATTTCCTTAATACTAAATGTGATTAAGTCGTTCTATTTACTCTACTAATCCGAAACTTCCAAACGAACGATAAAGTATTTTTGTCATTCACTGCGAATTTCAGACGTTTAGACGGGAATAGACCCGGTATAGTCCTATTTGAACTCAGTCATTCACCCAGGTGCCCGCTTGCTGGCGCAGTGTTGCCACATACCATTGTAGGCCTCCTAGGTCCCTACTCATTCCAACATTCACGGCGTCAATCACGAAGTGAAGTACCGGTACTTCTGTTCACGTACTCGTATAAAAGATATATGTTAGAAACATATTTAAAGATATTACAATTTTTTGGCCAATAGTGTCTATTGTGTGATAAAGTTGTACATAATATACAAACAACTGTATTTAAGTTTTTTATATTCAAACGGCATAAAGATTGTGTATACACTCCTTAAATGAATCTCTTTAATTTATTACACTCCACAGCTTTACCTCTTTCCCGATAAAATGTAGGTTGCTTTAATTTTTTTTCTGGGCCCACTTTCAACAACTTAATATATGAAAATACCAACTGACCAGCGCATTGAGCGAATACGATGCTTACACAATAAATTAAATTAAATAACTCTGTATACATATTTATTTTTGATGCCACGTGGTAGCACTAGCACAATTCGAGAGACGTAAGTGTGGGATGTCGTTAGGTGGATTTGAAGCCGTTTGGGAATGCACGGGAAGAGAAAATGTAATCAAAAACCCAGTGACCAGTGTCACTGTTAAACACAATATTCAGATTTGAAAATCCGTGCCCTATATCGATCCTGCTACTTTTTCGGGCAGGATGCCACAAATTAAATCAATGTATTTTTTCGACAGAATGCTGTTAACAAATTTTTAGTACATAAATATTCAGCACTGTACCAAGTTTTTGCATTCCCTACTTGTTGACAAATATTTTAAGCTTGAATGTGAAGTACGATATTACAAGAACCTTTGAACTTTGTTTAATCTAGTTTTAACTCTAAACTTTAACTTTAAATGCCCGAAATAATAGTGTTTGCAATTAAACAGAGATTACGGCGTTGTGTTTATGGCAGGCTGATATTCGCGACACTATTATATGATATATTGATGCGAGTCTAAAGTTGAAAGTGTGGTTCAACAGATACTCGAAACTGGTCACCAATAAAAGTTTATTTGAACTTTATTAGATAATGTTTGAATAATCTTTTTGAAAACTATAAAACTGCTTAAAATCGTGATCATACAATAAAATCTTACATTAAATTATATAATATATGTTACTATTTTCTTTGAAATACGAACAGTGATCAAGAAGACTCTATATTCAAATGTTAACAATTTTATACTTAGAAATAAATGTGATTTTCGATTTATATGTTAACTAGCAGTACGCCCGTGGCTTTGCTCACATGTATTTCTCAGAGCAGATACCTCTTAGTACACCAGACAGGTAGTTCAGTCAACAAGCGTTAGAATGACATGCTATTTGAGTTAACTCTGCAGCAGAATAAGTAGCTATAGCTGTCCACGCGAAAAGCAGTCTTGAGATTGTCCGTGCCAGTAACAGCGACTGTGCCGTATCTATAGTCACAGCAAAGTTAACGTTGTGTGGTAATTACAGACTGTTAAATATAAGAGAGTAATCTAATGAAATACGTAGTTTACGTGATATTAAGAATGATTTTCCTCGAGGACAACTATTGGTGATGTTGCCTTCAATAACATATTTATTTTTCAAAACCTTCACTTGAAGTTTGGCGTTAAGGAGTTTTTGCGGGATAATGTTTCGCTGAAATATGAACGTACACTAGACCCCCGATTTTACGAATACTCACGGTTCCTCTCATCGCATTCGTAAAATTGCTACCTTCGTAAATTCGATAGCGGCTTATTTTTGCCCCCCCCCCCCCCTCCAACCATAACAGAAAATTTTTAAATTGTATTTTTTCTGCAAAGTGTCTCTAGGCCTCGACTTCCGTAGCGTTTTGCGGGAAATTAATTAACGTAATAATGTAAACATAAATTGATATCAGTAGCCAGGCGTCACACTGTTGAGCGGTAGATATGACCGACCCTTGTCCCCAAAAAATGAGAAAATCGAGATTCCGAGTGTCTTCTCTCGAGCGAATAGCCCGACTCCCGTAGCATTTAACGGGAAAATAAAGCAAGTGATAGTTGAAATATAAATTTATATCAATAGTCAGACGTCTTATGATCAAAAGAACACCGCTAAACAATAGATATGACCAATCCTTTTCCTAAAAAAATGAGAAAATCGAGATTCCGAGTGTCTTCTCTGGAGTGAATAGCCCGACTCCCGTAGCATTTAACGGATAAATAAAGCAAGTGATAGTTAAAATATAAATTTATATCAATAGGCAGACGTCCTACGATCAAAAGAACACCGCTAAACAATAGATATGATTGACCTTTGTCCTAAAAAAAAAGAGAAAACCGAGCTGTCGAGTGCCTTCTCACGAGCGAATAGCCCGATTTGCGTAGCGTTTAATGGGGAAAAAAAGTTGGCATTCCTTACTAGTAAAATGCCCTAATGTAAATTATTCACCAAAGAAAGAAGGAATAAGCGGACGTATTTATTCATTGCGCAGTTTTATATAACTTAATTAACGTAATAACATTCCCTCGACGTTGTTGATGAATTGTACGAGAACGTAGATACTAGTAGCGTGCAGAGTGGACAGATAGCGCAACTGTACGAACGTTCACAAGATGGTTGATAGATAGCGGCACCGTAGTATATACCGACGTTGTTCCAAAAACGCCATTTTGTAACGTTCTTCTAAAATCGTCGAGAATTGCATGTATAAGTGATTGAAAATAATCACTTTCACAGTCAGTATATGCGGTAAAAATAAATTTGGAGTTCCGGGATTACGTAATACACGAACGTCTATTTATTAGCCAAGTTCGACATACCCGGAGACAAATGTTTCTACACTTGGAAAATAGGTAGCGCTATTATCGTGCTCATTTGTGAAACCCACGTTTTACGACATGCAGTAACGCATTGTTTAAGCAAATTATGCGCCAAGTTAATTGTTTTAAGTACGTATGGTGTTAACGCAATAAAGTAAAACATCACGCTGTTATTTATAGGGTTCGTGTAAAAAAGTAAACTCATTCGGCGCGAGACGAGAGATATAAGACGTCGTGAAACAGCCTAGAAGGAGGCTGTACTATAGTTAAATGCGCATGCACTGGAACTTTGTGTCTATAGTACGACCTCAATATAGATCCTAATACGTTGTAGTTGGAGACAGGCCGGCCGGCTTGCCACAGGCGGCGCCGGCGCCGCCGCACGGTTTTCAAACTGTCACTGCCACATTTTTTAACGGATTTTCACTATTTTTGTGTTATTTTTAATATTGTGACTTACCAAGTAATAACTGAAACTCTACAATTCATATTTTAATGCCGTGAATTAGATACAGTATGTTTTATTCATTGTCAACGTAATTCCTTAGAATTCTTTTGTCATATAATTTTGTTATTTTTTGAGGGTTCCTGAGATTGTATTCGTAGAATCGCTACCTTTGTTAAATCCAGGGTTCGTAAAATCGGGGGTCTAGTGTATTTGGTGCCCCAACCTAGATGTTAGTGAGATGTGGGCTGATACTGACGAGGAACATAGTGGACTGCATAATCCATTTTCACGACTTTTGGACTTCATCCCAATTGCACTACTGTCATATTCCTTGCATTTTAGTGTGTTAGCCATGCACATTGTCACAGACTTTAAAGGAATTTGACCCTAGAACCTCCCGAAAAATAGATCGGAGCTACAAACAACTACCCCACATAACGTCGAAATTATTCCTGAAAACTACTTTTAAAAATAAAATATTCTGGCTCATAGAGTTTGTAAAACACAACGTCTCGATATAACTTTAGAATGAAACTCCTGTGTAAGTTATTTCTCGCTGGTCGTACTTGCTTTTCATATCGTCTGCCTTGAAAGTTCATAAACAATATTTTCTTTGTAATGAAGTTATCTTACATAATAAAAAAGTTGCAATACCTTTTTAGGTACTTACGTAAGCATAATCCTGATGCGAACACCGATTCAATATCTCTACTGGTTAGATATGTATCATCGTCTGATATAAAACCAAATTATGCCGTTTCACACCTTTAGATATCGAATTTCAGAAAATTTTAATTTCACTACTTAGGTATTTGTTCAAGTATCCAGTAGAAGCGAAAATCACGACGATAGCTAATTCTGAAAGAGATCACGTATCACCTCTGTACAGTACTGAAAGTTCTAATTTTGAAAAATCTGAAAAACCCTTTTACTGTCATTTATGTAATCATCATCCTGAAGCAACTAAATATCCTAATATCTTTCGATGTGTTCGATATATATCAAAGATTTATCTCAAACACATTCCAGGTCTTTTCAGCTCCGGAGAGACTGAATTTCGAAATATCCTTGTATCACATTTTATACCACTAAACTGGTGTCTCTTGGACCTGAAAAACACGAAAATAGTCCGCTAGGTTCAAGATATACGGACGATTAATTAAAAACACATTTAATCACTTTTCATCCCTTTTAACCTCCTTAGGTGTGTAATTCTAAAAATTTATTGAAATTACATTTTAGGTATTTGAGTAAGCATCAATCTTAAACAAAAATCACGTCACCATATAAAAAACAATGGGATATATATATATATATATATATATATATATATATATATATATATATATATATGTATCGATTGTGAATCGAAAACACAACTTACTTTTTTTTACCTCTTCAGTGCCGAATTTGAAAAATATATTTTAATGGTATTTTGGATATTTACAAAAGTATCAATCTACAGCCAAGAGCACTTCGATTTCTCGATTGATTCGATAGATATGGAGGAATAATCGAAAACACATTTCACGTATTATCACCCCATTATTTAAAGAATTTCGAAACGTCTTGGAATCCTGTCATAGACATTTGCATACGTGACTAATTGAAGTAAAAATCACGACGATAGTAAAGTGGCATTTTTCACTTTTTTACTGTTTGGGGGTCGAATTCCAAAAAAATTCCTAAAACACCTCTTTGGGTATTTACGCAAGCAACATTTTAAAGTGAAAACCATCTCTTTTTCCCTATGGATTCAATAGATATAGATAGTTAATCGGCAACACATTTAAGGTCTTTTCACCCCCTTAAATGTTGAATTTCGAAAAATCCTGAAATTGGCTAATATGCATTTTTATGTGACATATTAAAGTAGAAATCACGATGATAGGCCGTCAGGCCCGAGCTCTACCGACGTCTCTTCGGAAACACATTTTACCTCTACAATCCCTTAGATGTCGAATTTCGAAAAATCCCTTCTTAGTGCTCGCCTACGACATAAAAGGGTATCACACAAAAATTTCATGGTTCTAGGTCAAGTAGTTTGGGCTACAGTTTGATGTGTCAGTCAGTCAGTTTTCTCTTTTATATATAGGAATAAATTTGTGCTTTTTTATTTTTGTCACAAACAAATTACTAAATGAAATAGAAAATGCGGAACTAATCACTTGTTGATTTGGCAAAAGAAAAACTAGCTTCTTTTGTACTATAATTGCATTGTAACGGAATATGTCTGCAAAGAAAATAAGCGAAATGTGCTATCTGTAACCGTTTTTGTACCCGGAAAGTGACTCTTGAACTTCAATGTGACCAATTTAACAGACACGTTTCGTTAATTTACATGCATACCGACAGCGCATGAGTGAAAGCTTACGTGAATAAAGGACGTAATCTATTTCATATAAGATTTTAAAATTATATTTAAAGTAATATTTATGCATAAGTAACAAAAACCACATGTTCGATTCTCGGATAAAGCAAACATATTTAATTTTTTTGTCATTTTCTTAAGTTCTTTCGTAATATGCATTATCTATATATATAAAAGGAAGTGCCCCACTCACTCACTGACTGACTGACTCATTTATTCATTCATCATCATCGCCTAGCCCAAACCACTGAACCTAGAAACGTGAAATTTTAAGGGAAGTTGCCCCTTGTGGCGTAGGCGCGCACTAAGAAAGGAAATTTTGAAATTCGGCTATTAAGGTGGTGAAACAAGGTGAAATGTATTTTTTGCAAATCTTTGATATTTCTCGAACCCGACGGGCTATCGTTGTCTTATTCACTTCGTTAGGTCGCAAATACAAATTTCTAGAAACCAATTTCATGATTTTTCGAGATTTTTATATTAAGGAGGTGAAAAGCCGTTTAATTCGTTTACAGTAAATCCTCTCTTCCTCTTAAACCACCTGAGATATCGAAGTGATTTTTTCTTTAAAATGAAGCTTACGCAAATACCTAAAAAGTGATTTCAGGATTTTTCAAAATTCGTTTTTGAAAGCCGATAAAAAAATAAAACAGTTTTTTGATTAATCAGTCGTATCACCTAAACCGTTAGAGATATTGAGGTGGCTTTTGTCTTATAATGAAACATAAGTAAATACCTAAAAAGTAATTTAACGATTTTTGGAAATTCATCCTTGAAAGCCTATAAAAAAAATAAAACGTTTGTAAGAATAATCTTTCGTAACACCTGAAATAGTTCAAAATTTGTTTCCTTTTTATTTCTTGCTTATAGTTAAACCTCTTTGGACTATAGCCTGTACATGCGAAATAACTCTCATGGCCTGTCTTGAATAATTTGTAGTTAAGTCTGTGGAGTTGCGGGGTTTTTTTTGCCAACCCACCATAAATAAAACCTCTTTGGACTGTAGCCCGTACATACAAAAGTATTATTACGGCCTGCCTTTAAGTATTCACTCGGGTATTGTACAAAGTTTATGGTGTGGGAGGGAAGGGGTTATGGGTTCGTATCCTGTGCAAGTCTTTGCGATGGGACATGACATGACGTAATACGAGAATATTGCGTGCGCTCTTTTCACTGAGCTAAGACAATTTATAGTTCACTGTTATTGAGTACACTAACTGTTAAATGCCTTCATCACATAATTTATCCAGAGTTACTGTTTGTATTACATAATTTCACGCGGGCAAAGCCGCGGCCGGGTAGCTATTTTGTAGAGAAATAAAGATGAATTAAAAACAAAGATGTTCTGCAATTAAAGTACTCTCAGCGTAGTGGACTGGATAATGCTGTTTGTATTTGTTGTTATAATGATATACAGAGAATATAGTAACACCATCAATTAATACGTTATTAAAATTTAGTTACTCTTTTCTATAGTACACGCGGGCGAAGCCGCAAAGGGACAACTAGTTATAAAATATAACAAGAAACTGTTGCAGTATAGGTGCTTGAAATATAGCCATGGTTAAGCTGTATTGTGTCTTACAGAATATAATTGTTATTAAACTGGAATATCGTCTCCTTGTTTACGAGATGTATCGCTACAGAACGAACAATAAATTGATTTACATGTGTTTTCTAATTAATAATAGTTTTTCAACTATCATATGAAAAATTTTAACGTGCATTTGACAAAAGTATGACCGTCATATTTCTCTGACGGGCATGGATTTGAGCAATAATAACAGTGTGTCTTGGCTACAAAATTTTTTAACAACTTATTTTGTTTCCAATTCGTAATTTTGCACATCGTTCTGAAAACGTTCGTTGCCACATTCAGTTTTTCCCTTGCAAGTAACATCAGAATTTTGATGTCCCCAAATAAAACCCTAGTTCAAGGGAATAATCTTGCTTTATAAAATATATTTGTTAATTTTTTGAGAGCGTTTGTTCGGTCGAGTGGTTCTAGGCACTTATGATTCTAGACACTCATAGTTCATAACAAATTAAATTAAGTGTATTTTAACTCAGATAGGTCAATTCTGTTTATAAACACCACACACGCTGTGAAATATATTTGAGCAATTTTCGATAACTCACGCGATTGTGGCAAAACTCTTCGGTTTCGTTACGTAACATTCGTTAGAAAGTAGTTAGGGTGATCAAATTGGGAAAAACAATTATTTTACGTTTGTATTAACAATTATTTCATATTTACGTTAAATAATATTAGTTTTATAGGTGTTATACTCACTAGCCAAAAACATATCTCAACCAGTCTTCCCATAATGTCATTTCGAAATGGAAAAAAAAAAAAAAAAAACATTGAAACCATATGTTATTGGCTACTATTTGACGTATATAAAAAAATCCATATAAAAGTGTATTATTGTAATTTCGTATTTTTTCTCTACCATATAATGGATGCATTCGTAATATAACCTTGGTAGTCGAGGTGTTTGTTGCGTCGCGAGGTACAGTAGCCAAGATTAGGCTATTTATTTTATCTGCTCCTCCAAACAACTGTAAAGTATTAGTAAAAAAACAGCATCTGGAGACTATTTGTGTGGACTGAAGAGTGCGTTCAGCGATTTAGACAGACGAAAATAATATTATTATTATACACACCTGTCAGTACCAAAACAATAGAACAAAAGTATAGTAGCAGGGTATTTAAAGACGACCTACTAGTCCACGCATCCATTCATAATAGGAAATGCTACCTGAGACAGTGTGGAGCAATGGAAGACTGCTTCTCACAGTTTTAAGTTTCATGGCAAAGTTTTTGTCCGGATACTATCCACGTTTACAATCAACGTTGTTACAGTCAAGAATGAAACACGACCGGAGTTTGATAACATATTGAGCAGTCATGTCGTGGTATTCTGTCCGACGCATTATTATCCTTCAATATTAAGTGATCATGATCATCCGATTGTGCTTTTGTTTCCCACTGAACATGCCAGTTGAGGTCTGGCATGAAGTTGGATAGACATATCAACAGTACCACGTTTATTTTATTTTTTCAAAATTTGGTATTTCATTATTGCATAGCAAGTTACATAATTGCATCCATATATCTTAAGTATTTCCTTATGATTTATCAATGTCACTGGGAAAATCATGAAACATTATATCCTTGTGTACTTGCTATAAAGTAATGGTACTTGTATTAAAAGTAAAAAAGTAAGGAAAACTAGCATTTTGTAACATACAAGATTAGAAAATATATTTTAAATACAAGTTAAACACATCACGTAAGTAAAAGACTTTGGCAAGAGTTCCTACTGTGTTTCTAGTGCAAGTGTAGTAGCATAGTAAATAATTCGTCCAAAATGAATGTAACTTATTAGAAAACCAATAAATTGCTATTATAAATATATATGGGTCAGCATGATACAATTTTACAAATATCACTGATATTAGGAAATAAACATATGTAGACATATAAATAGTATATTTTTTTATATATCTCCCTGTGATGTCCTTTTCCACTTGTTTAACTTTGAATTCATTTCTCGCCGCCTTTTCCCATGTTTTTGCTAGCGAATATAACAAGCCAATAAGAGCACAGCATAGTACCCAAAAATTTCACAGCCACGAATATATGAGGTTCGAAATTAGCAACGTGGAACGTTACTATGAATGAAACGAGTTTGTCTCGAATTCTGTCAGAACACATTCGAGACTAGTCAATTTGTAAGAAAATGAAACTGTGCCCTGTAAAGTATTTGAAAATACCAATACTCAGATGACCTTGGTTGATAATGGGACTCGCATGTACATAAAGATATCACTGACTTGTGATTCAATGACTTGGTTAAGCATAAAATTGTATAATGGTCCACAAAGCAGAACATTCCTGGCTCTTACGTAAGCAGTAGACCTGCAGCACATTCTGATAGGCTGGGACTAAAACTGCGTCACAAAGCACACTTGTGTTTCTACAATTTTCGAGCTACCTGTTAAACGTAGTTCAATAAGTTTCTTACATAAATGAATTTATAATGTGTATGATGTCCGTCGTGATCTTCAGGACACAAAACATTGTAAACTTAATTTTAAATCTCTTTAATGTGGCTTAATTCGTTCTATTCAGGCTGATATATTTTAAGTTAGGCTTAACCGGACATAACCGAAACTAATATTCAAACTAATATATGAATTTCATACAACATTTTCTGTAAAAATAAATAGTGGGCTCACACCCTTTCAGCTTCTGTATTTGCACGTTGCACAACTATGTCGCTGAACGTAGATTCACTTGTTTGGCTATGCAGGCAATACTACGTTAGAATTCTCCGGTCTCATATAAAATACACATCAATGCATGTGTGACCTTGAAAGTCCTGACAGTGACGTTATGAACGTAGGAACGCACTTCTGTTCCAAAACTTCGTAATAATCCTACGCATTGACTATAGCTTTAACGCGAGTTATTCCGCGAAGTGTCTGGATTGATAGTTTTCAAGATTTTTGGTTCCTGATAACCGTAAGAACGGCTTTATTCTGCACATAATAGTTAATAATCACAATCGTCAAACTAGTTGAGCAAATTCAAAAATGTTATCTTGCGAAGTAATTTTGTGTATCTGTATCCAAAGCGTGGAATGAGCTCCAAGAAATAAAAACCATAATGTCTACATTGGGATTCAAAAACAATTTTAAAAATAATTTTTTATTTTTTTTTCAAGCAACAGACTTAATTTGAAAAATCTTTTTTCCCAAATTCAGTTTTCTCGTATTTTTTAAATGTTATTAATAATTAGCTTTAGTTTACTGTAAACATGTTATTTTGTTATAAAACAAAAGTTAAAACTTTAAAATGTTTATACTAGATCATATGTTACTAGAATATAAGTGATTAACTTTCCTTTCTTTTATATTATTTTACATAAAATTGTCTTTTTGCTAAAGTCATATTTTCTAAAAACAGACTTAGCTCCATTTGTAAATGAACGTTTCACCAGTTTGTTTTTGTTGATATTTTAAAATTGTTATTTATAACTTCATAATGTAAAATAACCCTGTTTGAATGTAAGAAAAGGCGTACGTCTTAGTTTCGCCAAGTAAATAAAATAACATAAATAAAATAATCATGTCTAATGCGTATTGCCGGTAGTTTTTGCGAAATTATTTTTGCACCACTTAGTTTCAGTGGCTTACGTGCACATCAGCAGCTATGATTCATGGTTATTGACAGCGTTCTTTGTGTTCAGACATAGCTTATTTGACTGTGCCAATCAAAACAACATTACTTCGATACCACTTGCCTGTGATTTGCAGGTAGATTCCTAAATCACTGAGAATAAAAACATCTAATAATTGATCAAGAATCATTAGTACAAGTGTGCACACAAGTCATTGGAACTAATTTGTTGCAGGGATTTTTTCGAGAAAATAAGCAGCCCTTTTATATAAGACATATTTTTTTTAATCAGCGTAGACTTCAAAACTTTGCATTGTCTATTTCATTTTATGATCGGATTATATACATGCCTCAGTATTATGAAGATCTTGAAATGTCACCAAACTTTCTTTCCTCTTCCAACTTTTCTCAAGAAATAAATAGATGTCCACTAAAATGTCATCTATTTTTGCAGGCAATTTGCTGGCACCCTTTTCTGCAGCCAAATTAACCAAGTGGCACAAACACCCCATTACAATCAAATTTTCCTGGGTGTTTTTCAATACAGTTGCCACACCACTTCTACAGCCAAGCATAACAGCCGCATTGTCTGCAGAAAAAGCAATCATGTTTGCGAC